>JAGKTI010016591.1:0-19306 GCA_018397915.1 Birgus latro
TCATCATCATCATCATCATCATCATCATCATCATCATCATCATCATCCAATCCTACATTGCCCTATGAGGAGCGTAGGAGCCCAGGGTAGGCAAGTTGGTCCTGACATTTAAGATGAGAGTGACCAGCCTCGCTCATCCGTAAGTGGCATTACGTGAGTAATAAACCCCAACCATCCCTTGGATATAAACCTTCACTGGCTCAATCCTATTGAAGTGCCTTAATTACCCACTAAACCACTAGGTGTCAAAATTTGGTTATTTGGTTACCACCCAGCATAGTAAATGGTTTCCTAGTGTACAGGATACCATTTGGCTTGTCACTCAGTGTAGAATCATCCACAGGCAGAAGGAAGAGGAAAGAACGAAGGAGAGAAAACAGAAGAGGGAGTGTAAAGTCACCTGTAGGCAGAAGGATGAGGAAATAATGAAGGAAAGAAAGACAGAAGAGGATGGAAGGAAAGAAGAATGGAGGAGAGGAAAGGGCAGACACCCAAGAGCAGCACTACATCGAGTGAGTGGATGGTGAGCGCCCCCACCGGATAAAGTTTTTTTTTGTCTGGAGGTCATGTTATGTGCTCGAGATAGGCTGGTTTGGGGTAAGAAGTGGTTGGAGGAAGTGCAGGGAGATATTTCCTCTCCTAACATTGAGATGGCTCTCCCTTCATGCTAAGGGATCTTTATGTGTGGCATGTGTTAGGAGTGTAATGCTGTATGATAGTGAGACCTAGGCAGCAGAGGAAGATATTTGAAAGTTCAAATATACAGAAACGACAAAGATTAAATGGAGGTGTAGTGCATCCTTGAATGTGAGGCTTGAGGGGATAGTATTGCAACTGAAAAGTTGAGAGGAAGCATGGGACTGGAATGGATTGGCATTATGAAGAGGAGAGGTATAATGAGATCGTTTGTTTTTTTTGAGAGGATGGAAGATGATCAATGGGTGCTGAAGGTGAGAAATGCGAACGTAAAGGGTAAGGATGCGAAAGGTATAACAAAAGAGACCTTGGATGAGGGCATTGAATGTGACCTCAGGAATAAGGGATGGAATAGGGAGGCTGCCAGAGATTGAGCAAAGTGGAGAGCTGCCATTAGGTGACCAAGGCTGATGCATGCAAGCATGTTGGAGCCTTTATAAATGATACAATGACAATTTTCTGTCAATGTTGGCATGCATCACGGTCAGTCATGAGCCCCTTTTTGTTTGTCATGGTGCTTCAAACTCTCTCACCTTACTATAGAAATGGACCCCCATGGGAGATGTTATATGCTGAAGACTTGGTGGTGATTACAGATAATGAAATGGTCTCAGAGGAAAGATTTAGGAAGTGGAGATACAGATTTGGACACAAGGGTTTGAGATCAAATGCAGATAAAACAATAGTGATTATATCTAGAGCTGGTGGTGGTACTGTCAAAGCACAGGGAGTGCAGCCATGTGCAGTTTGCTATAAAAATATAGGATGTAACTCCATCTTGTGCAGTGTTTTTGATAAGTGGTTACATAAGAGATGTAGTGGTATTAGCTGAAGACTGCCAAGCAATACTTATTTTGTGTATGCAGTGTGTTGGGGAGAGCATGTAGAAATTGGCAGGTGTGAAAACATTGCTCTTCCTGGAAAATCTCCTGACTGTGTGGAGAGTTTTGTTATTTGGGGGACATATCATGTGTTGGAGGTGGGGTCTGGAGGTAGCTGTGTGTCTAAAGTAAGGAGTGGTTGGAAGAAGTACAGTGACCTATTTCCTCTCCTAACATGGATAGGTCTTTCCCTCTTTGGTAAGGAAGGGACGTGTGTTAGGCTCATAGTGCTATATGATAGTGAGACCTGGGCAGTAAAGGAAGAGAACATTCATAATGTCGGATGTACAGAAGTGACAATGATTAGGTATGTGTAATGCATCTTTGAATGCGAGGTTTGGGGGGCTAGAAGTGCATTTGATGAGTTGAAACAAGGGATGGAACTTGACTGTATTGGTGTTGTGATGAGGAGGGGTGGATTGAGATCATTTGGTCATGCTGAAAGGATGGAGGAAGACCATTGAGTGCAGAAGGTGAGTGTTGCGAATGTCGAGTGTAGGGTTGCGAGAGGCAGATGAGAAAAAAGACCTGTGTCGAGGTCATAGATTCAGACCCCAGGGATAAGGGACTGCATAGGCAGGGAGCCAGAGATCAAGGAGCGTGGATAGTCAACACTTAGTGACCAAGATTGATGCATGCAACCATGTTGGAGCCTTTATAAATGGAAACAAAAATGATGCTCTTGGCTTTACCTGTAAGTGTGATTATACCATGTTTGTAGCCTCATTCATCTTTACAGAAGAGGCTTCTGTGACATACAGTACACTCAATGAACTTATAGAATATTTGAATGTTTATGTATGGGCTGAATGAGAGAATTTCATAGACGATAAGTGAAATAATATACGGTACATTCAACCCCTTTTTTAGTAGGTATCAGGTAACACTGGTTACTGTGAGATGTAAATTTCTGCAAAACATGTATAACCCATCCCATAACCCATACGAAGCTGCAGAGCTCCTGAAGAGTCAAAATTTTGTTAAGTGATAGCCTGAAAGCCCTTTATGGTGCCAAACAACACTGTCAGATGTCAAAATCTATCCATTTAACCCTTCAATAGCCATTGGGTCAAGCGATGCTTTCCAGTGCCAGTGGCGTTGAATTAGTGTGATTTCTAAAAAACTGTGAATGATCATGGGAAGGGAACAAAGGCCATTGGTATGTCTGCATGACTCAACTCGACCAGCCCAAGCACTCAGGCTCTCAGTTCATCTCGGATGTTATCACCTATATGTTTACATGTTAATGGCGCATGCCTAGTCTATCTATCTATCTATCTATTGCCAGACACCTCAATCCCGGACGGGGTGGCCACAAACAAATCGCCTCCACGTCACTCTGTCCCCTGCCATTTCACTACCACGCTCCCAACTCACACCCCCCTCTCTCATATACCTCTCCACTCCATCCCTCCATCTCATCCTCGGCCTCCCCCTCCCTCTCGCCCCCTCCACCTCACTCACATACACTCTCCTCGTCAATCTTTCACTCTCCATCCTCTCCACATGCCCAAACCATCTTAACGTGTTTCTCCTAACACTTCCCATCACGTCCTCAACCACACCACAACGCTCCTTCACTTCCTCATTTGTTAGTCTGTCTCTCCATGTGACTCCACATGCTCCTCTCAAATAACTCATTTCCACTGCTCTCACTCTTGACTTCTGTCCTTCCAACAGGGTCCAAGCTTCACTTCCATATGTCAGAGTTGGTATCACAGTACTGTCATGTAACAACTTTTTCACTTCCATGCTCACCTCCCTGTTTCTTATCACTGCTTTCAATGAACCAGCAACCTTCCTTCCCTGCTGTACCTTTTCGAGCACTTCACCCTCCAGACTACCATCCTTACTCATCACACTGCCCAAGTACTTATATTCACTCACATTCTCCATATCCTTCCCATCCAATCTCACTGTACACTCACTGGCTTCACTTCTCTCAAAGACCATCACTTTACTCTTCCCCACATTCACCTTTAGATTCCGTTTCTTACACGCACTCCCAAACTCATCTACCAAGCCTTGCAGCTCCCCTTCGTCTTCACTCAACAACACAGTATCATCTGCAAACAACAGTACAGGGAGTTTCCAAACACTGCCCTCTCTCACTAGCGCCACTCCAACATCCACTGCCCGACCTTGTATCTCTTTTAGTAATTTTAGTAATTCCTTAGCCTTTATCATTCTTTTTCTGTGCCTGCCCTCCTCTCTTCCTATTTTTCCTATCTTTCCTGTCACTTCTTATTGCTTTTCTTTCTTTTACAGGTGGCTTTACATTGAGTGACAAGCCAATTGGTTTCCTGTAAGCCAAGAAACCATTTACAACGCTGGGTGGTAACCATATAACCAAACCATACGTGCTCCCTACGTGTCAACAAGTGGGTTGGTGGAGGGTTAGTGCCCCTCCCTGTAAAACAAATAACTCAAAGTCAAATGGCCACCCCTTACGGGATGATGGCGTCTGGCAATAGATAGATAGATAGATTAATGTTTTGGCAAATCATAGCGAATCACAGGATGGTTTTAGGAAGCTGAAAAACACATTGCCAGTTGCACCAGATGATTCTCTTTGCATCTGTAGGAAAAAGAAATTATTGAAACTTGAAGAAATGGTCCCAGGGCTGGCCTGGGGTGCGTGCAAATGAATTACCTCATGGCCATTAGCAGGTTAATGTATGTTTTGAGATGGTGTACTTACATAGGTAGTGTACAGTATAATGCTTACATAAATTACTTAGTCGTAAAATATTTAGCAGGTGTGCACTGTATGTACAGTACTTTTAGCCATTGTGGTGCCCCAAAACATCATCAGACATTTTAATCTTCTTACAATTAGTAGACATAAGGTGATATTAAGAAACAGTCAGATATTATAATTACTTACAGTTCATCATTAGACTTAATCACATAATATTAAATGACTAATAAGTGGTTTTTGTTGTTTATGTATTGGTAAGGGTGGGAAGGTGGTGGTAACCATCATCCACTCACTTGATGTTGTGCTGCCTACTTTTTCTCTCATCTTTATCATTTAATTTCTGTGTCTGCCCACCTCTCTTCCTATTTCCTCCAACCTTAATTACTCTTCTTTCCTTTTCAGGTGGCTTTACATTGAGTGACAAGCCTAATGGTTTCCTGTAAGACAGGAAACCATTAGGAACACAGGGTGGCAACCCTATTTTCAACCAATATGTGTTCCCTACATGTCAGACAAGTGGGCTGGTGGAGGGATAGTATCCCTCCCCATAATGCAACTAACTCAGAGACAAACAACCACCCCTTAAGGATTATGGCATCTGGGTATAGATAGCTAGATAAAAGAGTGGGAAAGATATGGACACAGCTGTATGGATGCTTTTGGTGTGATATTTTTGTCTTTCAGTGAGTTCTGTCCTGTGAATTCAATCAGCCCTTATCTGGACCCAGTTCACTAGTTTAAATATGATCAGTGTAATGTACCGTCTGATTGGACCCAGTTCACTAGTTTAAATTTGATCAGTGTAATGTACCATCTGATATGACTCTTTAGTCTTCACAAGAAAATTTATATAGGTTTATTACAATGATTGCTGTGTGTTGAAGGATGATTCATTTGATCATTCATTCATTTGGGGCAGACACAGCAAGGCACATAGCCTCACTCATCCCTTAACTCCACCCATGGGGGTCCTTTTGTGCAACCCTCCAGGCAGAGACTCACACCCCTCTAAGTTTTTTTTTTTTTTCTTAATGCAAGGAAGAAGGAACCAAGGGCCATGGGCCCACATACTGTTCCTTCCAAGAAAAAGTAAAAACAATACAAAAGAGAGCCAAATTCAAGATCCATTCATTTCGAGATGCCTGGACACACTGCGTTTGAAAGATTGGAGATCATAGGACGCAGGGAATACAGACAGAGGGAGACAGTTCCAGAGTTGACCAGTTGCATAAATGAAGGACTGGGAGTAACGGTTAACTCCTGCATTAGAAAGTTGGACAGAAAAGGGATGAGAGTTTGTTGCTAGACGGGTACTACGTGCCCGTCGTAGAAGTGGAGGGATGCAAGCAGACAGTTCAGAGGAGCAGTGACCATTGAAGTAGCGATAGAAGAGAGATAAAGAAGCAACAGTGCGGCGAAGAGACAAAGGTTGAAGGGAATCAGTAAGAGGAGGAGAGTTAATGAGACGAAAAGCCTTTGACTCCACCCAATTGAGAAGAACCGCATGTGGGGAGCCTCCCCACACATGAGAGTTGTACTCCAAACATGGGCGAATAAAACCTGTGTACAAGGTCAACATCTGTGAAGGGGTAAAGAAAGCTTGGAGTCAGCCCAGCACACCTAATCTCTTGGAAGCAGATTTCACAAGAGATGTAATATGTTCTTTCCAAGACAAATCCCGAGAGAATGAAACCCCTAGCATGTTCAAGGATGATGCAGGACCGAGCTGGATATTATTAAACATTAGTGGGTAATCCTGAGGAAGATTTTGTCAGGTTGATAAGTGTAAGAACTGAGTTTTTGATGCATTAAAAATAACAAGATTATTTTTACCCCAGTCAGAGATATGAGCCAAGTCAGACATTAGGTGTGCCATAGCCTCATCCCTTGTTTGCTGAAGTAACTGCTGAGATGGACGTTGCGGAAATCGAATGGAAAGGTGAAGGGTGGAATCATCAGCATATGAGTGGATAGGGTTAGATGTACAGCTTAGAAGGTCATTGATGAATAAAAGAAAGAGAGTTGGTGATAGGACAGAGCCCTGAGGAACACCACTGTTGATAGGTCTAGGAGAAGAACGATGGCTGTCTACAACAGCAGCTATAGAACGACCAGAAAGGAAGCTAGAGATGAAGGCACAGATAGAAGGATAGAAACCGTAAGAGGGCAGTTTGGAAATCAAAGATTTATGCCAGACTCGATTGAAAGCCTTTGAGATGTCAAGTGCAATGGCAAAGCTTTCGCCAAAGTCCCGAAAGGAGGATGACCAGGAGTCTGAAAGGTAGGTGAGAAGATCGCCAGTGGAGCGTCCCTGACGGAACCCATACTGATGATCAGAAAGAAGGTTGTGACAGGAAAGATGCTTTAAAATTTTTCTGTTAAGAACTGATTCAAAAACTTTTGAGACACAGGATGTTAAAGCAATTGGACGATAGTTAGAGGGTTGGGAATGGTCACTCTTCTTTGGGACTGGCTGAATGAGAGCAAACTTCCAGCAAGAAGGAAAGGTACAAGTTGAGAGACAAAGGTGAAAGAGTTTACCTAGGCAGGGTGTAAGCACAGAAGCACAGTTTTTGAGGACAACAGGAGGAACTCCATCAGGCCCATATGCCTTGTTAATATTGAGGCCAATGATGGCAGAAAATACATCAGCTGAAGAAATTTTAATGTCAGTCATGAGGAAGTCTGAGGGGGGAAGTGATGGAGGAACAGCACCGGAATCGTCTAAGGTAGAATTGGAGGAGAAAGTCTGAGCAAAGAGATCTGCTTTATCAGTAGAAGAAATAGCTACAGAGCCATCAGAGTAGAAAAGAGGAGGAAAGGATGATGAGGTAAAGTTGTTAGAAAGGTTTTTGGCAAGGTGCCAAAAGGAGCGAGATGAATTCGAGTTGGAGAGTTGGGAACATTTAGCACGGATGAAATTATTTTTAGCAGAGCGAAGAACAGACTTAGCACGATTCCGGGCAGAAATATAAAAAAGATGTGATTCAGGGGTGGGTTGGCTTCAGTACCTTTTAAAGGCCCTCTCTCTGTTGTGGGCAGCATTAGAACAAGCATGATTAAACCAAGGCTTTCTTGCATTAGTCAGAGGATATGATAAAGGAATGTATGCTTCCATGCCCGAGAGAATAACCTTCGTAATGCGCAGGGAACACTCAGACGGCTCCCGGCCATGGAAGCAATAATCATTCCAAGAAAAATCAAAGAAGTACTGCCTGAGGGCCTCCCAATCTGCAGCTCCAAAGTGCCACAGGCGGCATTTCTTTGGAGGGTCCACAGGCTGTACTGGAGCAATAGGACAGGTTAAGATAATAAGGTTATGATCGGAGGAGCCCAACAGAGAGAAAAGATTAACAGTGTAAGCAGAAGGATTAGTTGTTAGGAAAAGGTCAAGTATGTTGGAGCTCTCTCCAAGGCGGTCAGGGATACGGGTAGGGTGCTGTACAAGCTGCTCTAGGTCATTAAGGATAGAAAAGATGTAGGCTTGTTCACCAGGTGGATCAGTGAAAGGAGAGGAGAGCCAAAGGTGGTGGTGAACATTGAAATCTCCTAGAATGGAGATTTCAGAGAAAGGAGAAATGGATAGAGTGTGTTCCATCGTAGAAGTAAGATAGTCAAAGAATTTTTGATAGTCGGTAGAATTAGGAGATAAGTAAACAGCACAGATATATTTAGTCAGAGAATGACAGGAGAGCCGAAGCCAGAGAGTAGTATGTCTTGACAGGAACAATCAGTCCACTCTAACCATGAATTTTGAGGCCTTCCCCTCGGTGTCCTTCATCCACACTGAACTTGTCATAAAATTTTGTGAATCATTCCTTTCTAGCAGGAGTTAATCTAAGTTGGAACAATGGTAAATTTGCATAAGTCTCATAAGTAAATTAAGGCTAGCAAATCATCTCCTCATATACTAGCTAGTTCCCTAAGATTTGGCCAAATTCATAAGGTCACTTAGCTATATGTTGAGTCGGACAACAGATGACAACGGGCATGATGTTTTGGTCGTTTTTCTGGGCAGCCAGGCGTCCTAGGTGTGCATTTACAAATGCTAGCTGAATGGTGTCTTCTAATGGAGTGAGTCAACATGGCAAATTTCTTTCCCCTCATGGGCTTGAAGAGTTGCCATTTATTTATTAATTACAAGGCTAAATATAGTTAAATTACTCTGTGAAATATACAGGGTGAATCTAACTTAATTTAATCTTAGTTTTAATTAAACTAAACCACATATTCTCTTTTATCTATAAAGGTATATATTAATCCCATGTCTGCTTTTCATCGTGACCCTTTTCATCCTTAGGACACGTCACACTCACGCAGACCCAGTGAGGCCAATGGAAAATTCTTAATTATTTACATGTATGTACAATATAGTTGTCCACATGGGTTAAATGCGGTAGGATTTAGTTTATTGATAATAAGAATTATTAACAGAATGTAATCTCTGGGTTATTAAACTTCTTGAATTTTTATGAACATTCTGGAAGTTTTCCTCTGACCTTTAATGTCAACAACTATTGCAAAAGTAAGACTACAGCCGCTCTGGGGGAAAATATTTCCCACAGTTTTGGGGCCAGGTGAAAAATGGTATGCTGTTTCATGTAATGTGACCCTTAGCCAGGAGCTCTCTTCACAGATCTCGAGAGCCCTGTGTTGCGGCCCTTCTAGGTCGTGTATCTTGACCCAACTGTTCTCCACCATCCTCTGTTTCTGGGGGAACCATTAACTCAAGGGTCACCAGTTTATATATAGTTTTCATACTGAGATGTCCCCTACATTTAATTTTTACAAGTCTCAGCACCCCTTCTGTGTCTGGATGTGTGGAAATCACCTTAGCGCTAATGGCCACTGGGATCCTGGTTGTTCGGTTTTTACTAAGACCACATCTCCTGTGTTTATAACTGATTTGTTGCTGGCAGCTTTGGCCCCATAATATCTTTCTCTTATGCTCAAAAGATGTTCTTTGCTCCAATGTCTATTCCAGACGTCCAATACCCTTCTCAGATGTTGGTATCCCTCATGCAGATGTTGTCCTAGTTCATTATTTCCTATTGTAGGATCATTTATTTCCTCCTGGATATCCACACAAGGTACCGGCTGAAGTTTCCTGCCATGCAACATATGAGCCGGTGTCAATGCTTCAGTTCCAATGCTAGTATCATCTGTATAGGTTAACGGTCTTTCATTAATCCTATCCTCAATTTCAGTTATCACCATTCTCAGTTCCTCTCTGGTGACCTTAGTTCTGTGTAAAGTTTTCCTTAGGCAGTTCTTTACTATTCCAATCATTCTTTCTGTAAATCCCTTTTGCCATGGTGCTCTTGGAGCTGTGAACTGCCAGATACAATTTCGGATTCCCAGTGCCAACTTAACCTTTGGGTCATTCATTATGTTAAAAAATAGAGATGCTGCTTCAACGAAATTGGTTCCATTGTTGCTTATTAATTTGGTAGGACAAGACCTTCTAGCAGCAAATCTTCTAAATACATTCAGGAATGTCTCTGAACTCAGATCTTCTGCCATTTCTAGATGGGCTGCCCTCGTGTAGGTGCAAGTAAACAAACATATATACACCTTGTGTGGAGTTCCCTCACCCGTAACAGTAATAGCCCCTGTGTAATCAACTCCAGTTACTTTGAAGGGCTGACTAATATTTACCCTATCCTTTGGTAAAGCAGGTGGCCCTGGGTAGTCATATGGCTTTTGCCCATACCTCCTGCATACTATACAGCCTTTGAGATATGTCTTTATGACCGGTCTACCCTTAGGGATCCAGTACCTTTCCCGGATTCGGGCCAAGGTCTGTGGCACACCTCCATGATGAGTCAAATCATGGGCTTCCTTTACAATTAACTGTATAAAATAATCATTCGAGAGGCAAATCAGCCTTTATTATTCGGCCACGGGATCTAATTAGATCCTTTCCATCTAAGATCAATTCTAAATCTTGGATCAGTTTGTTCTTGTTACCAGTGCCTTGGCATAAAAGGTCAAAAATCTCTCCATAATACTTCCTTTGTATCCTTTTCAACCAATATTCCATGGGATCAAACTTCTTAAACCCCACTTTCTTATTCAAAAATTTAACAACCATAAACCCCACTTTCTTATTCAAAAATTTAACAACCACCCTAGTGGTGTTGAGTTGTTTTATTGATGAGAATCTGCTTTTATTTTTGGCTCAGGTACTACTGGGTCCAAGTTTACAACACTAACCTCAGCAATACTATACAGTTTTTGCTCACGCCACTCCTTAGTGAGTAACCATTTTGGACCTTTAAACCACGAGTCATCCTTGATCAGTCTCGTTCTGTCGAACCTCTCGAGAGCAGATCAGCTGGATTTTGTTTGGAGGATACATGCATAAATTCAGTTTTGGAAGACAGTTCTTTTATTGTCTTGACACTGTTGCGGATGAAAAGAATTTTACTGTCCTCCTTTCCTATCCAGTAAAGACAAATCTCACTCTCAGTCCATATATAAATATCCTTAAACTGAGTATCAAGATTAGTGGTTAGATACCTGGCCAATTTAGTTCCTACTTATGTGGAAGCCAATTCCATTTGAGGTAGGGTTCTTCCCTTAATTGGTGCAACTCTGGCTTTAGACATAATAATTTTACTGTCATCTCCTGTTGCACAATGACCTACTGCTCCATATGCCTTTTGAGAAGCATCACAGAAAGTGTATAAATGTGACTTCTCGTTACTGTTTATCATCCTGGGAATACTTATGCTTGATGTTTTTTCAGATTCCTTCCAAATCTGTTCCCACTGTTCAGCATACGTTTCACCTATTTCTGTGTCCCAGTCTAACTTTTCTCACCAAGCCTCGTGCACTAAACATTTGCCCCTAATAACTATAGGACTGATTAATCCTAATGGGTCAAATAACATGGAGACGTGACTTAACAGGGACCTCTTGGTGAGAGTGACATCAGAGAACTTAATTGGCTTTAAATTTATTTCATCAGCCTTTGTATCCCAGTTAAGACCCAACACATTTTGAGTTTTGGGAATGTCAGTATTTGGATAGTCCTCTTGTATTTTATTCCTCAAAAGCGGTGAATTTGTATTCCAGCTCTGTAACGGTAAATTTGCCTTCCCACATTCGGAATTGGCTACTTCATAAGCCTTCAATGCTTCCCTCTCTGTATCAGCAACACCTTGCAACTTATCCATATAAAAAGCCTGCCCTATTTCTGGGCATTTGGCCCTTTCAGAATGATGCTTCTATGTGTTGCAAAGTAGGAAAGGACTAGCACAAGAGCCAAAGATCACCAATCGGAAACAGTAAGTTTTCAATGGACTATCCTCATTTTGAGAGTCTTGAAGCCAGAGGAATTTTGTAAATTTCCTATCCTCCTCTCTCAATCCTATTCTGAGAAAAGCCTTACTAATGTCTGCTGTAAAAGCATAAGGTTTCTCTCTAAATCTCAGTAATACATTCCCTAACTTCTCTGTTAGTGTAGGTCCACAGTAGAGGCAATCATTCAAGCTAGCTGACTCCTTGGATGCTTTACTACTACAATTGAAAATTATCCTTCTGGGAGTAGTTACTAAATCTTTGCTTACAGCATGATGTGGTAAATAATGTCCCTCTTTGTGGTTAACAGGGAATTCTACCTCTTTTATAATTTTATTCTTCAATTGATCCTTTATAATATTATCATATATGGTTAGATGTTTAGGGCTGTCTCTCAACTTTCTTAGAAGAGAATTTAACTGAGCCTTAGCTGCTTGGAAATTTGTTGGTAGCTCCGAATGGTTTAGTTTCCATGGTAATCCTACCCAGTACTGTCCATCTTTCAAGTCCACAGACTGGTTACACAAATCCAAAGTTATTTTATCTTCAGGGGTTGGATCTTCAGTGTGTATTCCTACACTGTCTAGGTCCCAAAGTTTGTCTACAGGTTCAATTTTTTCATCCAACAAGTCATTTATCTGAGTAGGTTCTAATTCTGCACCTATTCTCGCTGCCATCAATGACTGTGTGGGGATAACAAAGACTGAGTCTACCAATTTGGCCTCTCCTCTGACTTCTTTGGAAAAAGCAACTGACCCATGATAAGGTTACCTTTGGGACTCATGAACAACTGTACTTTATTCTTCTTAAAGGTCCTGTGTAAGAATCTTCCACAGAAATCTGATCCAATTATCATTTTTATGGGACCCACAGTATCTGATTTCACATTCTGTTTTGCCAACCTTATCCCTGAGCTCTGCAAATGATCAGAGGTTTCCTTTAGTCCCTTTATATAAATACTTGTTTCCATCTTATCCAGTACAGCTGCTGTTATGTGGCATTTATGTCTGCCAAGTTGTATTAAAGGCCTAACTTAATCAAAAGATTGTTCCTCCTTAGTAGTTAAGAACCCTGTAATGGCTAGATTTACCCTGCCAACAATAGGTAACTTAAATTTCTCTACAATGTCTGCAGAAATGAAGGTTTTCTGTGTACCCATATCAAAAAGAGTACATGCTAATATGTTTCTATTTTCAATTATTACCTTTACATGTACGAGTGAATAGAGTGGTTGGTCAGTGGGGTGTGCCAGCTGAGGTGGATGGGAATGGTAGTGCCTTGGTGGACGTCAGTGCTGGTAAGGGGTTGGCAATAGCCAACACCTACTTTTGGCACAAGATGATCCACAGGTATACATGGAGAGTCATGAGGAGGATGGATGGTGAACTTGTAGAATGAAAGGCAACGATAGATTACGTGTGTGTGGATGAGCAAATGAGAAGACAAGTGTAGGATGCAAGAGTGTGGAGAGGGTGGGGGAATGGAATCTCTGACCATCACTTAGTGATGGCCAAGATAAGACTGCAAAGAAAGTGGGTGAAGAGACCAAGGGGATGACAGGAGGAAATACTCCTGTGAGAAGAGTGGAGAAGTTACAAGACAGTGAGAAAATGGCAGAGTATAAGAGCATAGTGGAAGAAAGATTGGGAAGGTATGAGTTAGCGCAGATGGAAGGGGTGGCAGATGTATGTAAGATTTTCATGGAAGAGATAGGCACAGCATGTGGGGTGGTTTGTGGAGTGAGGAGGAGATGCAGAGGTGTGCAAGGGACAGCATGGTGGAATGATGAGGTGAAATGAGCTGTGGAACAAAAGAAGATGGCATATAGTGAATGGCTAGCAAGCAGAGGTAGGGGAGAAGATGAGAGAGAGAAAAGAGAGGTATACGAGTATGTGAGCTTGAGAAGAGAGGTGAAGAAATTTGTGAAGGAGAGTAAGAAGAAAGTGGGTGAAGAGTTTGGGAGGAATCTGAGTGTAAAATGGAGGGAGAGTAAGAAATTGTTTTGGAAGGAGGTAAAGAAAGAAAGACAGTGTGAAAGAGGATATAGTAGGGGATTGAAAGATGAGAATAATAGATTGCTGGTGGAGAATAGAGAGAAATTGAGATGGAAGGAGCACTGAGAATTTTTTGAATGCAGAGAGTTAGAGCAGTGCGAGTATGAGTGGTTGGGAATGGCTGGGAGAAGAAGAGGTGAGAGGAGGGAGGAAGAGATCAGTATGCAGAGGTAGTGGAAACAATGAAGAAGATCAAGATGGGAAAGGCCCCAGGAATTGATGGAGTGTGTGGTGAAATGTTGAAGTATGGGGGTGAGATTGTTGTGGAGTGGATGTGGAAGTTGTGTAGATTGGTGTCGGAAGAGGGATGGGTTCCAGAGAACTGGAAATCAGGTATAGTTGTTCCTTTATATAAAGGAAAAGGGGAGAGAGAAGTATGTGGTAACCATAGGGGTATTTGCCTTCTTAGTGTGACTGGAAAAATATATGGTAGAATACTTATTGATAGGGTTAGGCATATAACAGAGGAGTTAGTTGGAGAAGAATAAGAGGGATTTAGGAAGGGAAAAGGGTGTATAGATCAGATATTTGTTCTAAGATGTTTAGTAGAGAAGTATTTAGAGAAGGGAAAGAAAGTGTATACTCCCTTCATGGACCTGGAGAAAGCTTATGACAGAATAGATAGGCAAGGTATGTGGAAGGTATTAAGAGTATATGGAGTGGAGGGGAAATTGTTGAGTGCTGTGAAGAGTATGTACGAAGGAGCTAGGGCTACTGTGCGAATGGATGGTGAGCCGAGTGAGTTGTTGATCTGAAAATGGGACTGAAACAGGGTTGTGTGATGTCTCCATGGCTGTTTAATATATACATGGATGGGGTTGTAAAGGAGGTGCAAGGTAGGGAAGTGGATGTGGGAGTGGCTCTAATGAATGAGGGTGAGATGTGGAAGATTCCGGTGTTGTTGTTTGCTGATGATACAGTATTGTTGAGTGAAGATGAATGGGAGTTGCAAGGTTTGCTGAATGAATTTGGGACAGTGTGTAAGAAGAAGAATCTGAAAGTCAATGTAAACAAGAGTAAAGTTATGGTGTTTGAGAGGAATGAAGCCACAGAATGCACAGTGAGGCTGGATGGTAAGGATATGGAGAATGTGAGTGCATTCAAGTACTTGGGTAGTGTGATGAGTAAGGATGGAAGTTTTGGGGATGACATACTTGAAAGGGTACAGCAGGGAAGGAAGGTTGCTGGTTCACTGAAAGCGGTGATGAGAAATAGGGAGGTGAGTATGGAAGTCAAGAAGTCACTGCGTGATAGTAAAACCTCGATATAATGGACTTCAGTAGACTGGAATTCGCTTTTATCGGACTCGAGGAGCTACCGGACTAAACTCCTATATATCGGAAAAAGTCCGATAAAGCCAGAAAGCAGTCTGGACTGCCTGACCACTTCAGCTATGTTCACCACAATAAGACAAGTAAAAGACATGTTTTTCAGTGCACATTACAGTATTATTATGCCATTTGATTAATGTAGTGAAAGTATAACACAGTACAATACTGCAATGGTGGTGAAAACCACTGATGCAATCCGGACTAATGTCTGATATATCGGAAAAAGTCCGGATTAGCAGGGGTAAGTCCGGATGTCGCTTTTATCGGAATTTCGCATTTTTCGAACTGGCTTGGGCCCCAGTTAGTCCGTTATAGTGAGGTCTTACTGTATTGTGAGCCTTACCCTGACGTATGGACGCGAGGCATGGACCTTAATAGAGGGTAACAAGTCAGGAGTGAGAGCAGTGGAAATGAGTTACTTGAGAGGAACATGTGGTGTGGAGTGACATAGAGGGACAGGTTGACGAATGAAGAAGTGAAGGAACGCTGTGGGGCGGATGTGGATGTGGTTGAGAAGAGTAGGAGAAATACACTGAGGTGGTTTGGACATATGGAGAGATTGGAGAATGAAAGACAGACTAAGAGGGTATATGCAGGTGGGGTGGATGGAGGGAGAGGGAGGGGAAGACTGAGGATGAGGTGGAGGGATGGAGTTGAGAGGTACATGAGGGAGGGAGGAGTGAGCTTGGGGAAGGGTAGGCAAATGGTGGGTGACAGAGCAACTTGGAGGCATTTTGTCTGTGGCCACCCTTTGCGGGATTAGGGCGTCTGGCTATAGATAGATAGACAGACCTTTACATCTGCAATAGGAACTGCAACTGGCATTGTTACTGGAGTATTCGCTTTCGCAACTGTCATATTGACACTTACAGCTTCAGGAACCTCATGTTTCATCATCCTTGGGCACAAAGCACTGTGATGATTGTCTTTTTTACATTTGAAACAAAGATTTAGTTTAGTTTTACAGGCTGCGGAAGTGTGTTCGGAATTCATGCAAATCATACAACACCCCAATTCCTGTAGCCTCACTATTCTAGAAGCGTTATCAAGATATAGTTGGCAAGATGTGCTGGAATGTTGTTCACCACAAAACACACAGACCTTCCTGTCCTTTACCATGGAAATTTTTACCTCCTTATTTTCATCAGCTTGTCTGTTCCTTGTCTTTATTGGTTTATCATCAGATTATAAAGAGCTAAGAAGAGTACCTATCTCTTCTTTAGGTACAGCCTTAGCCATTCCTGAATTAGGTTTCCCAGCCAGTTGGTTAGTGGTTCTTTTCCTTATTTCAGCCATCTGTTTATTTTCAGCAGGCTTTACTGTTCCTTGCAAATGTTTACAGAGTTGCATCAAGCCTTCCTCAGTCTCCTCACAGGAGAAATGATCCTTCTGGTACCTACCATACAAAGCATCCTTAGTTTTAGTCAGAAGCTTTAAGGACACAATTCTAGAAAGCAACCAATCTGATGCCTTAACATGTTTGTCAGTACCTAAGGCCTTTAAATTACAACTCATCACAATCCGAAAATTTTGCAAGGACTCAAAATCATGTTTAGGAATGGGTAATTCAATCAGAGTTTTCAATAATTGGGTAATGGCTTGCTGCTTGTCTTCATAATTCTACTTAAGGATAGCCAAAGCCGTCTCATCATTGTTTTCCTCCGCAGGTAATTCTTTTATCAATTTGTAAGGCATCCCTTTGACCTGTCCTAACAGATATGAGAGCTTACTCACATTAGGGAGATCTGTTCTATCATGGATTAAGTATTTAAACTGATCCCAAAAGGATTTCCAATTCTGCTCCCCATCAAACTCTGGAAGCGAAATTTGTGGTAATGCAGCCTTACTTGCCCGTTCCACAACTTGTGTTTTGGTGGTAATATTGGCTAACTTAGATTCAACCAGTTTCACTAATGTTAGATATTCCTCTAATTTACCTTCAAATTTGGAAGTCTCTGATTCTAAAAGATTTTTATCATCAGCTTTTACGATGGTTGCTTCTAAAATAACATACCTCTCTTCATACTTTGCCCATCTTTCCTTTAGTACAGTATATTCAAAAGTACTACTTAATTTCTCCCTTGTTTGAGGCATTTCTTTTAATGACTGCCTACAGTTCTGTATGGCTTTCATTACCCACCCTGCTTTACCACTGGATGATTTTTGTAACAAGGAAATAGACATTGTTACTGATTTCTAAGTTACTTGAGTTACCCTTAATTTAACAGCTCCGTAGTTATTTATCACTTTAAATTTTGAGAAGTGTTGGAATTGGGTTTATGGCTTTAAACATGTCTCCCTGGGTTATTAAACCTCTGGAGTAATTTTGTTATTCTCACACTCAGTTTCCAAGATAACACAATTTTCCCAAGCTCAGTTAATTAACATTTTAAATTTTAAGGAGTGTAGGGATTGGGTTTAGGGTATTACACGTATCTCCCTGGGTTATTAAACCTCTGGGGTTATGATATTATCCCCACACTCAGTACAGCATAGGACCACCCAAGGCCTGCACAGCATAGAACCATTCTTTCTTGTGCTCCATGTAGTTTATAAATTTCTCCAGAGCCACTTCTCTTCCTTTATGATTCCAGTGTATACCATCGGCTTTTAGATAGGCTTGGAAGGGCTTTGCATTGAAATGATGAAATCTTGCCCCCTCCTAATCCTCTGCAGCTTCCCTTTTATGGCCCTGCTAATTGATTTATAGGTACCATAGCAAACAGGTGAACCATATGGTAGGTTTCTGGGCTCAAGAAGGGTTAAAGTCACTGCAGATTTACATGAACCTTCAATTGCTCCGACTACGGCCAAAATATTTTCCACAATTTCATTATCTTCTGAATCTTTATGGATGTAATTTCCTCCCAGAAAGAGAATAGTGCGGTCATGCTCCCAGTCTAACACGGCGTTTAGCCACTCATCCTCAGAAAAGGAACTTGTCTTTCCACCAGGAGCTCTGTATGTACGTATATCCACGTGTTCTACTTCCACATAGCGTGGTAATAGGCTGTGCCCAACTAACGCTACCTTAAAATCGCTCAACGCCACAGCACACATCTGTTGTCCTCACTCTCTGGGGCACCAAAAATATGTCATAAAATTCTGTGAATCACTCCTCTCTAGTGGGTGTTAATCAAAATTGAAACCGTGGTAAATTTGGATAAGTCTCGTGAGTAAATTAAGGCAATTAAATCCCCTAACTCACCAGCAAATCCTCTCCTCATATACTAGCTAGTTCCCTAAGATTTGGCCAAATTCATAAGGTCACTTAGC
This sequence comes from Birgus latro, assembly GCA_018397915.1. Classification (NCBI taxonomy): domain Eukaryota; kingdom Metazoa; phylum Arthropoda; class Malacostraca; order Decapoda; family Coenobitidae; genus Birgus; species Birgus latro. Next base: position 18,245 of record JAGKTI010016591.1, read on the forward strand.
TATATATTGAGTCGGACAACAGATGACGATGGGCGTGATGTTTCGGTCGTTTTCCTGGGCAGACAGGTGTCCTAGGTGTGTATTTACAAATGCTAGCTGAACGGTGTCTTCTAATGGAGTGAGTCAACATGGCAAGTTTTTTCCCCCTCATGGGCTTGAAGAGTTGCCAATTACTTATTAATTACAAGGCTAAATATACTTAAATTACTCTGTGAATCTAACTTAATTTAACTTAATTTAATCTTAGTTTTAATTAAACTAAACCAAATATTCTCTTTTTATCTATAAAGACATATATTAAACCCACATCTGCTTTTCAGCGTGACGCTTTTCATCCTTAGGACACGTCACACTCACGCAGACGCAGTGAAGCCAATGGAAAATTCCTAACTATTTACATGTATGCACAATGTAGTTATCCACAAGGGTTAAATGCAGTAGCATTTAATTTATTAATCTGTCTATCTTTCTATATACCTAGGCTGCTTCCCCCAAGAAAAGGGAGGTAGCCAAGACAGGTCAACACACTACCAATTTACTCATCCACTCATACAAATTCATTCGCATCTTAGCCCTAAAGGGGAGACGGGACAGATCCTCACCGCACCACACCGCATGAGGGTCAACTACGCAGTGCAGTCAGTGACATCCACAGCAGGGCCCAACAGCAAAGCTGGTTTACCCCTGCCACATCATAATGGATCCAGCCCCTTACCTGCACCTGACCTGATCAGCTGATCAGACAAATACAGGAGAATATTCCCTCAGGGCTGCATCATCATTTATTCATTCACAATTTCTCTCCATTCATTTCTATCACGCACAGCCACTCTTCCTTGCTCAACAGACAACCCTCTCGCATCCAACGCTCTCTTCACACTGTCCATCCATCCTATTCGTGGTCTTCCTCTCAGCCTTACACCTCTCACATCAGATCTAGTTATCTTTTTCACCAATCGCTCATTATCCATTCTCTCCATATGCCCAAACCATCGCAACACCCTCTGGTCAACTTGATCAGCCATCTCCCAAACAATTCCAGTTCTCCATCGCACTTCATCA
>JAGKTI010016592.1:4087-18869 GCA_018397915.1 Birgus latro
CTCTCTCTCTCTCTCTCTCTCTCTCTCTCTCTCTCTCTCTCTCTCTCTCCTCACATCAATAAACCTCGAACAAATTGAAAATAAAAGGGAAGTTTGGAATAGGATGAGAGAGAGAGAGAGAGAGAGAGAGAGAGAGAGAGAGAGAGAGAGAGAGAGAGAGATGAAATGATCGTTTGATAGAAGGGGAGAGGTGATGGAAGGTAGGGAACAGAAGACAGGTATAAGAAAAAGGAGTCAGGTATGTGTGATTTGGGTCAGGTGAAGGGGAGCTGATGGGAAGAGGGGAGAAAGATGGCAGTGTGAATGTCGCAGAGAATGAGACTGGGAGAAACATGAATCGAAACAGGTAAGTATGGAGCTGTGAGGAAGGACAGGTAATGAGAAAGGAGAGGCAATTAGGACAAATGACTAAGATATTTATACGGAGGTGTGGGGCAGGTAGGTTGGAATACAGGTGTGATAGGGGCCCGTATGTCGTTAATTAAGGAAGCTCCCTAACACCTTTCCTTAGTGATTTATCTTTAAATATGACTGGTTAATATCCTTTTGTACGCTATTTATGGCGATATTTACGCAATACAGAAAAGTAAATAAATCGGTTAGGAAGAGGTGTCAGGAAGCCTCCTTACTCGACGATTCTGCGGCCAGGGACTTCGAACGAGCGTGAGAGGGGAAGCCACAGAGCGGAGTGCAATGCCCCACCGCTCTCTCACTTGGCAAATCCTTTAACGCCCGGTGAAGTGTTATGAAGTGGCGGGGGCGGAAGGGCTTCACCTCAAACGGCGTGAGGGAGGTGATGGAGAGCGTCAGAAGGCGGGAAAAGGAGCAGGTCGAGGGAAATTTGGAAAAGAGAACGAGCAGCAAGACAGTGACAGAGTGCGAGGAAAAAGAACTAATAAAGACCGAAGAGGAGAAGGTGGGGAAAATATGAAGACAAAGCAGGTGAGAGGAAAAATGTCTGGAGGAGGATGGGACAAGAGGGCAAAATGACTGAGTTTTCCTTGACTCCCTCGCTGAACATCTTAGAGAGTACGGAAATAAAACGCAACTGATTTTAACTCGCAAAAGAAATGCTGAGAGAAAAATGAAGAGAATAAGAGGAAAAACAAAATGGAGGTCTGAAGCATTTATTAATTTCCTCGACTTCATTCTTCAAAAATCTTTGGTCAAGTTCATGTGTTGCTAAAAAAAAAAAAATGGAGGGGGGGGGGCGATTTTACCACACAAGGAAGCGTATTCTCACTAAATTTTTATCGAGAATCCTGATAAGCATTTCCATTGATGCTTTTCGTATCATTTAGAACTGTTACCACAGTGCCCGATAAAATTGAGCCACACATCCTTCTCCCCATCGCTCAATCTCCTGAATTCATAGATCCATCTCACAGGCCAAGCGATTCACACAAAACTTTGGTACGTAATGTCTTCTCTAAATTCGTTGCTTTACCTTCTGACCTCCACACCATTGTTTTTTTCTGGTTGTCATACGTGTCCTTTTCCTTGACATGCAGGCTAACCATTTCGGCGCTAATACCTACCAACCATACTGAATTAATACCAGCGCTGTTTCATTCAGGAGTGGTGTGTGTGTGTGTGTGTGCTTTGTTCGAGTCTATGTGCACGTATGTGTATATATGTGCGTGTCTTCCTGTGTATGTGTCTGCGAGGCTTCGAGTAGGCTGCGCCAGTAAAATCATCTATGCTGTAATTCCACCCCACTCCCCCTTGCATATTCATGTTCGGGCCGTAAATGCTTGCGGTCTAATAACAGCGGAATCAGGTGCATATGTAATCGCTCCAATAACACTTGCTCCGGCAATAGTAATACAGGGCCAACACGGGGCCTCTGTGTCCTGTATTTGCAAACTCTCCTAAGCTCTGTGTGTGTGTGTGTGTGTGTGTGTGTGTGTGTGTGTGTGTGTGTGGCTTTATATGTACGTTTTGTCGTCACCCATACAGCTATCAGATAAATCACAACCAAATTAGAGTCAACAATAGAATAAGGTAACAGGAAAAACAGAGAGAATTATATTGATACTTAACTCTTTTAAAACCTATTAGAGAAATTAAGTAAGAATCTCTATAAATACGACTCTATATCTCATTCGCATCCTCACACCAGTAGCCCAAACAACAGGCACCAACAAAAGCAGTTCTTATCTATTATAGACCTATAATCCCAAATCCCTCAGCCCCAATTATCGACTTCTCCTATTGCTCGGATCGGCTCCTAATCCCACATCATGGCAGTCTAATTATTGGCAACTCCCATTCCGTGAAATTTTATATTCAGGTAAGAATTGCTTTGGAATTACAGGTATTGATGATGATGATGATGATTACTACTACTACTGCTACTACTACTACTACTACTACTACTATTATTACTACTATTACTACTACTGCTTCTATAACTACCTGTACTACCATCATTTTAATTATTTTTATTAGTAAATATTATTATTACTGGCTACTGTTATTGTTGCTGTTGTTGTTATGGAGTTCTATTGTTTGGAGAGGCTTTGTGTATGGAGGTGTGTGTGGGTAGGGTGTTTGTGTGTGCGTGTGGGGGGTGTACTGTGTGTGTGTGGGTGTGTTAATATTATTGTTCATAACATGTTTAGAAATGCTGTGTGTGTGTGTGTGTGTGTGTGTGTGTGTGTGTCAGCGAACGTGTGCGTAAGTACAGTCTAGACACACACACACACACACACACACACACACACACACAACCTTCCTCGCCTCCTACAGTGAACCCCCAACAGGCGAATGAGTTATTGTATGAATATTAATGTGAAGGCGAGAGAAATTAGACTCCTGCTGGTGTTGCCATTAAGAACAGGAGCGTAAATGAAGACGGGGAAGGAGAGGAGAGAAGGAAGGAAGGAGGGAGGGAGGAAGAAGAAAGGAAAGTATCAAGTATGTGGGAGGAGGAGGAAGAAAGGACAGCTGGAAGGAGAGGGAGGAGGAAGAAAAGAGAGTGAAAAGGAAGGAGGGGGAGGAGAAAGAAGAAAGATAAAAGTAGGAAGGAAGGGAGTGGGACAGGAGGAAGATGAAAGGAAAGTAGGAAGGAAGGAGGGTGAGGAGGAAGAAAAAAGGAAAGTGGGAAGCAAGGAAGGGGAGGAGGAGAAGAAAGAAAAGTGGAGGAAGGAAGGAGGTGGAGGAGGAAGAGAAAGGAAAGAGGAGAAAAGAAGGAGGTGTAGGAGGTAGAAGAAGGGAAAGTTGGAAGGAAGGAGGGGGAGAAGAGGGAAGAAAAGAGGAGGAGGGAGAGTGAGAGAGGTATGAAGAAAGGAATGGGGAGTGGGACGGAAGCAGGAAGGTGATAGGAGTAGGAGCAATGGAAGGAAGGAAGGAAGGGAAATGGAGGAAGGAAAGAAGAATAGAGGAAGAAGGGGAGGAATGAGGATGCAGGAAAGTAGAAAAGAAAGATGGGGTGTGGGAGAGGAAGAAAGAAAAGAGAGGGAAAGGGAGTGGGACTAAGGAAGAAGAGAGGGGAAAGGGGAACGACAGAAAGAATGGAAAGATGAGGAGAGTAAGAAGCAGGATGGAGAAAGAAACATGGAAACCTGGAGGAAAGGAAGAGGAAGAAAGGGGAAGTGGGAGAAAGGAAAAAAAAAAAAAAAGGAGGAATGGGGTAAGGGGAGAAAGGAAAAAAAAGGAGGAGTAGGGTAAGGGAAGAATTGAAAAAACAAAAAAGGGGGAGGAAGGGTGACAGGGAGAGAAGAATAAATGAAAACAGGAGTAATTGGAGAAAGGAATAAAAGAGGAGGAATACAGAGATAAAGTATGGAGAGGAACAGACAAAAAGAATCAAGAAAAGAAAGAGGAGAGAGGAAGGAAATACGAGACAAAAAAGAAATTTCAAACAGTTAAATAGGAATATATCACAAGAGCCTTCAACAAGGTTACCCTTTAGGTATAACAAGTGCACTAATGATTAAAGAAACGCGTATGAGAAAAAGACTGAAATATAAGAAGAATCTCCCCCATCCATCACTGCCTCCATCATAATAGCCGATAAAAAAAAAATAATTGAAATAATTAATTTTTTGATGAAAGAAGTGGGAAATATTTAGATGGAGAGAATATAGTTTTTTTTTTTTAAATTATTATTACAGAAATGGAAGTACTATAATCTACTGTATCCGTTGACTGCAGTCCTGAAAACACACACACACACACACACACACACACACGTAGACTACGGTCGTACTAACCTATGATCATTCGCCTCTGCGTCGTTTGCCAACATGTGGCCCTAAAAAAAAAAAAAAAATGATTATTTGAAGCTTACAGAATTGAAATAATCATCGAATACAATTTTTAGTTCATTCAAAGCGGTTTTGCACTAACGACTCTTTTTGTAGTGTTGTATAGCGCGAATATTAAAGTAATTTTTCCCCTGCATTAATACTGCCTGTGTTATTAAAACTTCCCACACACCTTTGGGAGATTTTTATCATTCTTGTTAGTATTATTTTTATTATTATTGCTTATTTTATGACTGCGATGTTTTAAAGACTATTTGGCCTACAGCCTTCAAACTTGGTCAACTTAGCTGTCCAGTGTGAGAATAGCTTTTATTTATTTATTTATTTATTATTATTATTATTATTATTTTTTTTTTTTTTTACTTTTTCAGTATGGAAAAGAGCTCCAGTAGTGAGTGGGATACTACTACAATACAGGAACTATGCCACACCAGTTTACCATAAATCCTAAAACGAAGCAAGGGCGTTCGATCAGGTTGCTTATCAGTTTCGAAGCATGGTGATGAAACTCGCTACTTACAGTGGATGAATAACTGGGCTGATGATTCAGTTGCTCACGTCCTTATGGTCACCCACGTATTCTCTGTCACCAATTTCCAATACCACAGGTGTCGCACGGTCATATAAAAGAATCCTAAAATGTTGCCATGAAAACAGCGCCATCGTACTAGTCGGCCTCTAGTTTGATAGTCTATACGTTTTCCTTTTTTTTTTTCAGCATCTAGCGAACACTGGTCACTAAACAATATCTTACCTGCAGAACCCACGCGTATTCACCAACAATATGCGTAGTGACCCTGGTACCTTACGCAACGATGAATACTGTAAAGAACGAAATTATTTATCTGCTTCTCGCCACGCTGACTTGTAAACAAAGCCACCTCTCAAGATCCAGCTGACGCGTCCCATTTTCTCTTATTCAGTGTTGGGAGCTTTTACTAAAGAAAAGAATTTGAACATGAGCAATTTTACACCTGTGGACAACGCTATCGCTTCATTATTATTATTATTATTGTTATTATTATTATTATTATCATAGTTATTATTATTAAGAAAAGCCTATATTCTGAGAAGTTTATTGGCTTCGAAGATCGGATCACCAAGTTTCGAACAAGAATATTCGCTGTTTCTTAGCGTGATGAAGAGGCTCAGTGTAATGGCTGCACTTATAGGCTACAAAAGCTTCCTAGTACGTAATAGCCCCAACGTTATCAAAATGGTTTCAGAATGGGCCTACATACTGCTTGATATTAAAAATCTTAACCCGTTTAGTCCATTGACGCCATTTGGTGGTTTATTTTTGATGACACCAGAGCGATTAATTCTGATGAAGAGAGCCCTCTATAAAGCAGAGGTTAAAAGAAGGGTAATATGTATCTACCCCAATCTTAAGTCTATCCTATATTGAAGAAAATTGTCTAAGAATGTGATATTAAATTTTCAAAAGGCTTCCTCAGACTAAAGGGATTAACAAAATACCTCTCTATTCGTCCCGTGGTGATGTTTATCAGGTCTGCTAGTAAATCTTGAATAATGTACTATAATATGCTTGTTTTCATAATAAATATCTTCATCGCTTAAATAAGGCTTCAGCGTTTATAACTTCTTCATTGTAGAGTAAATAGTCATGATGATTATATTAGAGGAGACAGTTATGATGATTATAATTAGAGGCGATAGTCATGATTACAGGACGTCTTCGGCCTGAAAGGGTTAACTTCTTCAAACAGCTACATGTTACTTTATTGGTGCCACTTCCAGGCGGCTTTATTTACCTTAAAACTTTATTATTAAGGAGTTGTTTTTATCCTCTGATGGTAGCATGAATTTAAAAAAAAAGTGATTTTATTGAAGTTACCAATGACCTTTCGAATTTAATGGGGTTAGACAAAGTTCTCACCAACGCCAATCCTTCTAAAGTTTTTTCACGTTAACTTGGCCCAGGTTATCATCCTCTTGTGGCTTACTAACGTAGCTCAGATCCAGAAAAAGGTAATACATGACTCGGCATCCCTGCCATAGCACTTCCTCGTGGCTAGCATCATCATACTGCAGTGTTAATCTGTTGCAACAACTCGGTATTCATGATGGCGAGATGGCAGTTTTTGGCCACGTTACAATAAAAGCAGAATAGACGAGTCCTTCTAATGTGCATGAAATAGTCTAGTAGCTGAAAAAGGGGCAACAAAAATAACGTTATATAGCAGAAAAGGTTAATGGGATTGCAGTTTTAGGCCAAGTTAGAGTAAAAAGAGCATAGGCGACTCTTCTTAATGTGAATAAAATCTACCACAAAAAAAAAAAATAAATAACAGGAAAGGTTAAGGACATCATCTACCGAGAGCAATATCTATGTATGCCATTGCGAGTGGAAATCTCTCCGAAATAAAGCATGTAACATTTCATATACATGCAAAATAGGTACACGTGAATTTGTTAATATGACACTGTATTTAGTCAGAAAGGTCTACGTACTTGAGGATGATGACTGCTTTCTCTCTCTCTCTCTCTCTCATTACGTTTTATCTGATGACACCATTCAGTTTTCTTTTTCCAGCATAGAAGCGATCGTGTACACCCCCCCCCAAAAAAAAAAAAAAATCATCTTTGTGGTTGGTACAATATGGCACATCGATCAAGGATTCTGAATTATCCACACAACCAAATGAACACGGTTTCAGTTCCATGACTCGTTTCAAAATTCATTCCACTCCGGGGTGCTGAATAATTTTTAGTAGTACGCCTCTAAACACACCACCTTTGGCCGCCTTTTTAATGTTATTCAATTATTTATTTATTACTGAGCTGGAGAGGTTAGAGAAAGCCTATATTGACCCTTTTGCTACATAATGTCCCTGGTATTCTGAACAATTCGACCGATAGCAGTAAAAATGAACTATAAGATGCTCCTTCTTTGGATATAATAAGTGGGGTTCGCATTTTATTTTTGGCTGGGGGCTCCCATAACATGTGTCCCCCATTTACAAACAGGAGGCATTCTGAAATTAAACAGAAAATCGTTCGGTGTCAATGAGAAAAAAATAATATTGACTCTCTCTCTCTCTCTCTCTCTCTCTCTCTCTCTCTCTCTCTCTCTCTTATTGCTATTGTGGTCCCAGGATCATTTGAAATGTGAACTCGGTGGACTGCCGGCTTCGTTGCTCTTCTGTAGCCCACCATTCTCCTTTTCGGGGGATAGGGAGATAGCTCAGGATTGTAAGTATAGCCAGACAGTTGAGTCCCCTGTTGTGTCAGTGTCACCGCAAGAAGGCGTCCCACTCCAGCGCCCTCTGAAATGCTACGTGTGGCTCGCATCATATATCGTGTGTGTCCTCTGGGGGTGTGACTAATATCTAGACACATTAGTACCGCCCTCACATATGTCGCCACTTTTTAAGCTTAAGGAGTTATGGAACAGCCTTCACTGCCCCTTTCATACTTGGAGATCCATTCTAACCTGAGCAAAATCGAGAAGCAGTACAAAAATAACGAAAAGAAAGTTGTACGAGTGGGTCGCATTATATTTCGTGTGTCGCTTTTGGTTCGCATCATATTTCGTGTGTCCTCCTTGGGGTGCGTGGCAAATCTCAACACACACTAACACCATCCCTCCATAAACCAGGGGCTATGGCGTCCCCTCCACTCCGCCGCCATATTTATTCCATGCTTAGTCCCGCATTATGCAAATTAAGAGGCCCGTAAATCCCGCGTCTCTGGACTCCTCGCCTCCTATGACCGGGGAATAACTAGAGGGATGCTAGGAGGCCCTGAGACACGCCCAAGGAAACACTGAAAATCCTAGAATAATCTGAGACGCGCCCTGGGAGACAATGGGAGCCCTAGGAGCATCTGTGGGACGACCTGGGAGTCACCTGTATTCCTTTGAGAATCTGTGGCACATCCTGGGAGACAATGGGAGGCCTAGGAGACCCTGAACTCCCTGGAAGATGCCCCAAGAGATGCTGGAAACTCGATAGAGGCCCCAACAGATAATGGAAGCTCATGAAAGATGTTGGAAACCCTGGATATCCTGAGAGACATTAGAAACCCCGAAGTTCTGGGTGATACTGGAAGCCTTTATTGTCCTAGGAGATGCTGCAGTCCTTGGATATCCTGGGAGACAATGGAAACACTGGATGCTCTAGGAGATAGTGTAAGTTTTAGAGGCCCTGCCAGGAATTGGGAGGCACTATACTAAGAATGGGACCTCTGGAGGACACTTGGAGCCCTGGGAGACACTGGAACCCTTCGGGACAGTGGAAGACGTAGGAGATACTGGGGGCGAGGACCTGGGAGACAGTGAAGACCATGGAGGACAATATTAGAGGACTAGACCAGGGATGAGAATCACAAATAGACTTAAGGTCAATTCCGAGTCATAGCTAAGATAGGACTGTATGGAAGAAAAAGGAAGGGGGATTGTAACAGCCTCCTCCATCACTTATTCGATGAAAAATAAATAAATCATAGTTAATCATAAGCTATATTTTAATTTCACGCCTAGTCAACTCATCCACTCAGTTTTCTATCTTTTATCTTCACTGTATAGAAAAACCTACTCTAAATATGAACGTTTGATGGCAACTATAATTCAATGAAGAGCCGGCATTATCAAGACAAACATTACTTATATACACTCTCAGCCTTTTCTGTACGAGATGTCTTTCCAAAACTGAAAAATATATATTGTTAAAAGGAAAAAGATAGCTGTTGGTTGAAGGAAGTAAATTAAAAAAAAAAAAAAAAGGATATTACACGGAAAAGGTTAAATGATTGTACCGAGGGATAAGCATAACGAGGATTCATGTAGGCCTAATATCTTTCCCTAATCTCCTTGCGAATATGATAATGCTCTGTAGGCTTAGGTACACAGGGTCTTTCTAATCCTACCCCACATCCACACCTTAAGCCCCTCCTGCATGGCTAGAGATTATTATACGTTTTAATCCTCTGTGTGTGGTGCCTTTATTTTGTAGATTTTCGTAATTTTTAGTAAAAGGCTTTAAAAAGGCTGCTTCCATCCCCTTCAGTTTTAAAAGTGCATCATTTGCTGAAAAAAGAATAATACAGAAATGGCAAAAACAGTGATGAAAATGGAATAGAAAGGGATGCCATCTTGGGTAAAAAGTAAATCTCAAGGGGAAATGAAATAAGTCAAAGGAGAAAGAGAGTTTCAGGTAAACTTACTAATGAATAGCTGAATAAATAAATAGATAAATGAATAAGCAAATAATCGATAACTCCACACATTTTGACGCACAGGACGAAGAGCCTTGAAATTCTTTACTGTTTATCGTGTTTTACCAATCCTTTCAACTCAAGGGCGTATTTAACATCCCTGTTGATGATTTTTGTTTGGAGGAGATTCACAGTTAAGAAGTAAATAAGGAGTATATCTAATCACTGTACCGTGAAAAATATCTCCTGGGTTCAATTAAATCGTCTGGATAAATGGAAAAATAAAGAATAAAATCACATCATAGGATCGAAGAGGCTAAGCATATGACCCTGAGGAGAAAAAAAAAATAATAGAAATTGGAGAGAAAATCAGTAAAATAAAAATAAACTGGTCTGCGCAATGGATGCCCCTTACTTTTAAATGCAGAACTCTTGTGTGTTGGGGGGACGGCTCTGTCTGCGAAACCAGCGTCTACCCAGGGTCATTTTCTACTCACCATAACCTGTTTTTATGCTTCAAGGTGGCATCTCTTCTACATACATTTATTTCTAGACTGCTTACTTATCTTCGCTTCTCACACGAGCAGATTGGCCGTCACATAAACACACAAGATAAACCAGGTGGGAGCAATATAGGCACCACCCTCTCTATTCAAGCAAAAGTATAAAAACAGTTCAGCAGTAGTTTATTATTGATCAACGTTTCATCAGACTCCATCGCGATAGCGCTTCCAAAACAGAGAGCAAAAATATTCATCAAACATACATTGCACGAACATCAAAGAGAACGGCACAACACATTAAAAAAAAAAAAAAGTCAGATATCGCCGTAATAACAATAAAATGTATGTATATGCCTTTATAGTGCGACCGGGTACGTGGATATAACGCAAACAATTCATGCATAGATAGTCCTCTCCAGCAAGAGCTCATATTCAGGACTGGGATTCACAGAGGAACTTGCAATGATCTGTCTCTTGTTTACGACTTTTATTTATAGGAAGGAGAAAAAGGGGTGTAGAATCTGTCCATACCTCTAGGTTTTATGGACTGGCTCTTGTAACCATGATTTCTTTTTATAGGAAGGACAAAAGCGGGTGTAGAATCTGCCCATTTCTCCAGTTATTAAAAAAGCGAATCCTAGTTATTAAAAGAACACTACTCCCTTCGCTTTTTTTTTATCTGACAAAAATTGCTAACAAGTTTTTTTCCTCAGCATATAGTCAGGTGTTGTTAGACTGGAGGATAAATTTAACTAGTAACCAAGGAGACTCATTGCTACCTCATAAATTAGGCTCCTGGAATTTTACGCAACAACTACTCAGTATTCAAGCTGAGAGAGTGATTCAGTTCCCTCAGACGAAAATAAATGAACAATAGGAAGTAGTTTTCTGTTTTTTATTTATAGGAAGAAGTACACAGGAGTACCTAAGTAGTATAGGTATTAGGAGGTCTGTTTGGCTCTTAAGGATGCTATCTGCAAAAGAAAAGAAAAAATCTACTAAGATCAAACGAACGAGTATAAGAGACAGATCGAAAAAAAGTGGAAGGCTCTCTTATTCCCATCGCACCATCAGGTACAGAAAAAAAGAAAAAGAAAAGCAAAAATAAGCAAAAATATAATGCTAATTCGAAAAAGCATGGAAAATTTTATAGGAGAGTCAGAGGAGAGAATACTAAGTACAGTGTATTCTCTAACCTCTAAATCTGAAAATTAAACGAAAATTAAACGAGCATACGGAATTGCAGTAACATGAAAAAGAGACTTCGAGAATTTCCATGCTTTAAAAGACCTAAAATCGATGAAGCCCCTCCAAGCATTCCCCAGTCCCTTCGTTAACAAATTCCTTCCAGTATAACAGCTTTCATCTGTTCCTCAAAAAAATTAATAAATAAATAACTCAGACCCTTTCAACATCTTCCCTCCCTCCCTGCCTTCATAATTATCACTTTCCCTCCCTTCATTTCATTCTCCCTCACTCTCCCTCTGCCTAAATCTATTTCTCTCTCCTTCCCTGCCTACCTCTTCTTCACTCTGTTCCTCTCTACTTACACTTTACTCCCCCTTCCTCCCTCTCCTTGTCTCTCTCTCTCTCCATGTCAATATCCCTCCATCTCTCCCTTCTTTTCACCATGACACTCCTTTACTCCTCCCTTGCATTTCGCCCTGTCCCTCTCTCTATCTCCATTCTTCGCCTACTCTTCCTCCTCAGCTTCACTTCCTCCATACGTCCCTCCTCCTCTCTTCCCTCTCTCCATTCTCTCCACTCCCACATCTCTCCACCTTGCTAACCTTCTCTTGTACTCTGTCTTCTATTCATTCAGTCGCTTCTCTCTCCCTCCCCTCTCTTTACTCTTTCTTCCTCTCCTCTTTTCACCCTGTCTCCCTCCCCCCTCTTCACTCTCCCTCCCATCCATCATTAAAATTCACTCACCCTCTCTAGCCATCTCTCCACCTCACTCTCTCCCTCTTACCTTCACTCTCTCCCTCCTCTTCTCCCCCTCCCTCTACTTCTCTCTCTTCCTACCAACTCCTGACTCTTCCTAAGTCCCCCACTCTCACTCCTGTCCCCCTTCTCTCTTCCTGTCACCTCCTCTCTTCCTATACCCCCCTCCCTCTTCCTTTCTACCACCTCCTAACTCTCTTCCTACACCCCTCATTTACTCTCCCTTCTCTCCTTTTCTTTCTCCCTTTCTCTCCACCTCTCAAATCCTCTCCCCCTGCTAACAACTTCCTGTACTCTGCCCCCCAGTCATTCAGCCAGAACAAAGCCAGGATTCCCCCAGTCATTAGCAAGCCCGGAGCCGATTGTCTGTGCAGAGTAATTGGCTTCATCGACCTCATATTCGACGTATCATTAAGTTCCTTCCTCAGGCTCTTCGACTCCCCATCCACAAGTTCGAGGAAGGAGAAGGAAGGAGGAAGGAGCATGAAGGGGGAAAGAGCAGGAAGGAGGAAGGAGCAGGAAGAAGGAAGGAGCAGGAAGGAGGAAAGAGCAGGAAGGAGGAAGGAGCAGGAAGATGGTGCTAGTCACGAAGAAGTGCTGTAGAAGGGATGCAAGACTACAAGTGCCGTCTTATTCTGACCTAGAGTTCCGGGAAGCAGTGGCGTCTAAGAGGTTAAAACAAGGAAACACTTTTTTTTTTTGTCCTGTGCTTTCAAAACTAACAAAAAAATATAGGCACAAAGGGAACACGTGTGGACTCTTAAGGTGGGAAAAAAAGTGTCAAGAATTCTCCCCTTTGGAAAAACTTGAGCTTCAGTCCAATAAAAACTTGGGAATTGCTACACCCTAAACTTCTTAAAACTTCTCAGCTCTTAACCCCACAGCCACCACCACCACCACGACCAGCCCCTCCACCCCTTGTATCCCTCTCCACCACCACCACCACTAGTCTCTCCATCTCTTGTGTCTGTCTTCTTTCTCCCCCCTCACTACACCACCCCTCTCCATCACAATCCCCACCACAGGTAAGTCTCCACCACTCGCACAACAATCTTCTCCACCTTTCTCCAACACCACCGTCACCATCTTCCTCACCCTAGTGTCTCTCTTTCCTCCCCCAGTCTCTCTTCTCCACCCCTCACCGCCACAATCCCCACCTCAAGTAATCCTTCTTTCCTCATTCAGCAGTCTTATCTACCCTTCTTCACTACCACCGATAGTTACTTACCACAACCACCACCACCACTGCTAGTTACTTACCCTCTCTCAGCCTCACTTCTTTCCTCTACACCACTGTCACCATCCACCCTAGTAACCCCACTCCTAAGCCCACCAGCACAAGGAGAGGTGCCAGGGGTTTTCCTAAGTCCACGAGAACCCGATCCCATTGAACCACCGACTGCACGTGCTTCCATCTCATTTTATTAGCTTCCTCTCCTCCCAACTTCATCCTCCGGTAAACCCTCTCATTTCCCAAACCTCCTTCTCCCTTGCTTTTTCGTTCCCTCTGACCCATTCATTCTCCCTCCCCCTACCTCACCCCTCACCACCAGTACTCACTCATACACACTCTCCTCTCCTCCTTCTCCCTCTCCCTCCCACACACATATTCCCCCCCCTCTCCTCCAACTCTTCGTCTTTTTACCCCTGCGCAACCATTCTCAGAACCTCTCTTTCAACACACTCTTATTTCTCTCCCTTTACACTCCCCACGCACACTCATTCACTCTCCTTCCCTTTACACACACCCACACATTCTCAAAACACTTTTCCCACATACATACACAGACTCTCTCTCTCTCTCTCTCTCTCTCTCTCTCTCTCTCTGCGTAATATCCATATTCTGCACACGTTCCCCAAGCACCCTCTCCCTTTCTACTCTGTGGCATTTCCTTTCTTCGCAAATTCATACTCATTTCCCACACTTATACCCTCTCTCTTTCTCCACACTATTTAACTCTTTCATTCTATCAATTTTCTCCCCACATTCTCCCCCTCTCTTTACACGTTCACTCTCTCCCTATAATTACACCCCTCTCTCCCCACTCTGACATATTTTCCTCTCCACACACTCTCACACTGCCATCCTTCACACTGTCGCTGTCCCCCTCCTCACACTCTCAGACTCTCCTTTCTCACGATAATTCCTCATCACACTCTTCCTACTCTCTCGTCCCACCCTCTCCTTCCACACACTCTCCTTCTAAGTACTCCTACATCGCTCTACCCACACACTCTTTCCCCCCACATCCTCACACCCCCTCCTCACACTATCACACTTACCCTCCCTTCACAGACACTCTATCCCTTCCAACAATCTCCCTTCACCACACTCTTCTCCTCCCTCACACGCACTCTCTCTCTCTCCTCACACACCCACGCTCCCTCTCCTGACAATCTAACACATCCTCTCCGAAACATACTCATATTCCCTCCCTCAGCCCTCCCACGCTCCTGCAACCTTCGCTTTCACATTGTCCTTTCATACGATCACCCTCCACCACACTCTCGTTCCTCCAAACTCTTCCACCCTTCTTCCTCCACACACTCACGCCCTTCTCACACTCTTATTCTTCTTCCATTCTAACTCCTTCACTCTTAATAACTTTTGATCTGCGGTGACTGAGGAAGTGTGATGGCAAAAGTAATCAAGTAAAGATCATATTGGGAGGTAGCGGTTGTGTGTGTGCGTGCGTGTGTGTGTGTGTGTGTGTGTGTGTGTGTGTGTGTGTGTGTGTCCTTTGATGTGTATCGTTGCGGTTGTCGGTATGTGTGTGACTTACTGCATATTGATCAGCTAATGTCGATTGTTCCTCTGTGTGAGAGTGGGAGTGTAGCTGTGCTTGCGTTTCGTGTGTGTGTGTGTGTGTGTGTGTGTGTGTGTCT
>JAGKTI010016594.1:0-19304 GCA_018397915.1 Birgus latro
CACAAAGTTTAAATGATGTAGCTTTATGCATATGTCAGAAATCCACCAAAAAGTTTTGGGGTCCAGTGGGACCCCGTCAGCCTCCCGTGTAATTCGGAAAGGCTTAGCTTACGGATCGTTAAAATACTGTAATAGATCTTGACCTTTTAACAATAAGTCTTCCCCAACATGTAAAAAATCCGGATATGGGAAACAGACCACATAGATTGGTGAGTTTATTTAAAAAAACAAACCTGAACCTGATCATCAGAGTATAGTCGCAGAGCTGAAATTTTGATTTCTGGATTCATGACAGAGCAGAGGACACCATTAAACAAACAGACCACTTAATGTATGTTCAGGAAATTTTTCCAGATAGTGAAACAGCGCAAAATATGACCCTGAAAAAAGCTAAAGCAGCGTATGTAATGAGAGACGGTACTTTGTTTGAGGAATGTGAAAAAATAGACAAATGCTGAATCGTCTCGAACGCGGCAATTATAAAGAGGACAAGTTGTCAGCTCGTATAGAGTAGTGGGAAGCCCTTGAGCTGTTTTTTAAAGCAAACGTGAGGACAGTCTGTGAAATTCGATGGAACAGCAGAAATATACAGTACAAAGATTGGATCTGGAACTAAACACATGCTTCTCTTTTTGGAAAGTTTCCTCGGGAAGGTAGAAAGGACGAACCTTGATGTCAGTGAATATTTTAGACACGATACCCGATATGCTGCTATTGCTGATGAGTATAGAAACATGCTAGGCATGTATGTTAGAGAAGAAATGGTTCTTTCCAAAACGCTTGCAAATATTGATTCCAGTAACACCTCTCTGTACATACGGATAGATAATATTTAACTGGGTGAACAATGCAACGCATTTGCAATGTGAGAATCAATGTCAGATAAGGAAACAGAGAAGATTCAAGCTGGACTGTCAAAATTTTCCAGTGGAACTTTGTGGCCAAATGAAGAAGAAATTTGTCCTTGAAGAAGACTGTGTCCTTGTAAGGTAACTGATCTAATTTCTCAAAGAAGCCCTGAATCCTCAAAGAAGTGTGAAGTCTACTTCTCAACCTGCAGTTCACTTTCCATTTTGGGCAATGAAGACTCTGATGTTTTGCAAGACCAGTGGCAAGACATGCATTATGCAAAGGAAAGCTTACAAACCTTGAGCCACATGACAACCTCTTTCTGACAAGACCTACATATTATCAAAGATGACAATAACTGTGTGAAATTTGATGTGCCCCAGATCTATGTGGTCTCCTAGCCTTGTCCCATTTCTCTGCCTGCATCAAGAGAGTGCTCTTTGGTCAACATTGGTAAAACAGAGCAGTCAAACTGATACAAGCAAGTACAATTGCAGACTGATTGCTTGCTAAACAAGCTACAGGTATATCACGTCATGTGGTCTGTCATGAATGGGAACCTTCATTTCTACTCATCGGCCATGTCAAAACTGGCAAGTGTCACAATCGTTACATGGAGAGAATAACTTCATCTGCTCGTTGTTGCATCCATCTCTGGTGTTTCAAACAGGGGATGAGGCTGTGGCACATTTAATGACTGCTCATATATCTAATTGAGCTAAACGTAATCTCGTTTTTAACCCGTCACGTCCAGACCGATTTCCAACCTACGATACCACAAAATCCCGAGCATTATTGGAAAAAAAAAATTTATTGGCTCAAACCTTCGCTTTTGGTGAGAAACATCAAAAATTCGTAGAGAAATCGCGATCCTGTGCTTAAAACTGTTGATACAGGTGTCATGCAATCTTACGTTTTCCTTCTTTTTCAGGGTACCTGGCTAAAGAAAGTGAACTATGGAAGGGTTAACTAATTCAAGCCACTTTCAATTACGTATTTATTTATTTATTTATTTGGTACGAATTTATGTGTAGTAACAGACTATATTGGTTTTCACACATTTATATAGGCAATAGAAGCATTGTTCAGTCACCAAACACATTCACATATGGCACCTTCCTTTATGACATTACCACCTCATCACTTCTGTTTGTTTCTTGCTCTAGCTTCTTTATTTCTTTGTCCTCCACCTCAGGAATCACTTTCACCGTGAATTTCGTCATTGGAGAGACCGTGGGACGACATACCTTTACTGGCCAACTTACTGCTAACAGGTGAATTGCCCAGTGGGGGGGGAAAGGGGAGGAGGGGGGGTTAGGTGGGGCCAGGCAGTATCCTCACTTGACAGCAGGTAGAGGAAGGTCTCCCACATATGCCTACCAAAAATCACCCATGAAACTTGAAAACTGTGCAAATTATGACCCTTGCAATTGCGCGACGTCCCCATACATCGATGGGCGTAGCTGTGACAAAACGTTGCGACGTACCCATACATCGATGTTATTCCTCGGGTTAACCTGCTGCATGCCAGCAGACTTTGGACCCTCATGGAGCCGTGGTGCTGGCCAATTTTTGACCTTTTGTTTTATGATAGATAGGTTAGAAATGATGAGAAAACATGGAGAACAACTATAAAAGTACTCACAGAAGCCATTCAATCAAGTTGGTGACCCTTCTACTATATCGCCAGTCCCCCCCCCTTACAGAACTGACTGTGATTTTATTATTTTTGCAGTCTAAATCATTTTCAATCTTCTTATGTCTGCTTTTGTGATTTTTCGTGACTTCTGCAGTGCTCTATCTGAACTGGAGTCTAATAATGCATCTCATCCAATGGTTTTCCGGATTTTGCGGTGTTTTTCCTCCTTGGCCGTCCTGTGGGGTTTCGTTGCGTTCTAGCACATGAGGGGGGTGTCAGGGAATGAGCGGGCTGATCTGCTGGGTACTGCAGTATTGACTCTCCCTCCTGCTAAAATGGAATTCCATCCTTCTCTGCATCAGCTACAGTACCTGTATATGATTTATTTTCCCTTTTAAGTGCTGTATAGATTCGGCGTTATTAGGAAGAACTCTGGGATGCAGTGGGAGCCAACATAATGCGAGTGCTGTTTGTGGGGAGATGGGCTCCTTAGGTTACTGAGCATTGTCTTGCCAACGTGAGACAGCTTTAAGCCAGTACCGCATTGGTCACACATGGTCCTCTCAGGGATTATTAACCCGCCATGTCCCGTCAACATATGGGTACATCTGAACTTTTTTTTCACGCTGACACCCGTCGATGTATAAGTAAGTTTAGCTATTGCGAGGTCAGTCATTTGCAGATTTTTCAAGTTTAGCAGGTGATTTTTGGAAGGCTTATGTGGGAGACCTTCCTCTACCAGCTGCCAGGTGGCAACACTGCCTGACCCCACGTGACCACCCCCTCCCCCTGCAAGCCATTGTCTCATCAACTCACCTGTTAGCAGTGATCTGGCCAGTAAAGACATGTCATGCCACGGTCTCTCTGATGACGAATTTCAAGGCGAGAGCGATTCCCCAACTGATGACGATGTGGAGGACAAAGATTACGTGGCGCCAGAGGAAGAAACGAGCAGAAGTGATGAGGTAACACCACCAAGGAAGGTGAAGTATGTTGATGTGTTCTGTGAGTGAAACCACTTATATCGCCTATATAATTGTGTGAAAACCATTATATTCTTGTACTACATATAAATTTGTACCAAATGAACAAATATCTACATATTCTGAGTGGTTTGCAATAGTTACCACTACCATAGAAGACGTGACATCTGCAGCGTGGCTGCAGAGAACATGGTACTAGGTGTTTAAAGGGTCATCTGTATAGCCCACTTCTAAGCTCAGGTGAGCACTTTTTTTTGGTATTTTCCAATGTTTCTAAAAAAAAAAAAAAGCAGAGGTTTTAGCCCAAGAAAAACTTTTCAAAAGTCTGCCAGGACTGGGGGGGGGGATTGGTGAAAAATCTGCCGGGATTCAGCGGGTTAACCGTCACATCCCGACCGATTTCCGACCTCCGATACCCCCCCAGTCCCGAACATTTTCGGGAATTTTGTTTTTGGCTCAAACCTTCGCTTTTGGTGAGAAACATCGAAAATTCATAGAGAAATCGCCTTCCTGAGGCTATAAATGGTGCTACAGGTGATGAGTAAGCCTTACGTTTTCCCTCTTTCTCAGGGTACCTGGCTAAAGAAAACGAACTATGGAAGGATTAACTAATTCAAGCCACTTTAAATTACATATTTATTTATTCATTTGGTACAAATTTATGTATAGTACAAGACTATATTAGTTTTCACACATTTATATAGGCAATAGAAGCATTGTTCAGTCACCAAACACATTCACATATGGC
This sequence comes from Birgus latro, assembly GCA_018397915.1. NCBI lineage: Eukaryota > Metazoa > Arthropoda > Malacostraca > Decapoda > Coenobitidae > Birgus > Birgus latro. The sequence goes on from JAGKTI010016594.1 coordinate 4,220, forward strand.
ACCTTCCTTTATGACATTACCACCTCATCACTTCTGTTTGTTTCTTGCTGTAGCTTCTTTATTTCTTTGTCCTCCACGTCAGGAATCACTTTCACCGTGAATTTCGTCATTGGAGAGACAGTGGGGCAACATACCTTTAGTGGCCAGGTTACTTCTAACAGGTGAATTGCCCAGTGTGGGGTGGAGAGGGGGAGGGAGGGATAGGTGGGGCCAGGCAGTATCCCCGCTTGACAGCAGGTAGAGGAATGTGTCCCACATATGCCTACCAAAAATCGCCCATGAAACTTGAAAATTGTGCAAATTATGACCCTTGCAATTGCGCAATGTACCCGTACGTCAATGGGTGTAGCTGTGACAAAACGTTGCGACGTACCCATACGTTGATGAAATTCCTCGGGTTAATGGAGGGTTTCCTCCTCTTTTCTGTGAGGATTGCGTGGTTCCCCTTGGCTGATTGGCACTTGCTGGTGGAGTGCCGAAATCTTGGAGATTTATGCCGTCAGTACCTCTCTAAGCACCACCAGAGGTGATGGATGAGTCGTACCTTTTTTCGTTGGTGCTTAGGGCGGATGCCTGTTATCTAACTGGGGGAACCGTCTCATGGGTGGAGACAGAATGTGTTTTCCTGTTTTTAGTTTTTTTTTTTTTTTTAGAGCTTCTAATGTTTTCTTTTTTTTTTTCTTTTTTTTAGTTTTTTAGTGTTTTCTTTATTTCAGTTAATGTTTTCCCTTCTTGTCTGCTTTAATTCTTTGTTATTGTCTTATTTATTGTTTTCTGGCGGCATGTGATCCTGGCAGTTGCGCCGCCGTTTCCATTTCAGTTAATCAGTCAGTAGTCTGATAGGAATGGAGTTGAGGGACGTTTGTAGAACCAGACAGGTGTGCTGCCCAGTTATATACATGCCACCAACTGAAAAGGTTAATCGAAATGAATAAACTTTTCATGTTCGTTATATATATTGATCTAATAATCAGTCTTTTATTATCCAGACAAGAGCATTGGAGTCCGGAACTTAGCTGTTTGATTCTGACAGTTTAATTGGCTAAGTTTACTTTTGCGACATCTTATTTCTCAAACATGAAATGTTGCACTAATCAAAATTTATATAAACCCCTTCAGTGGGTGACGTCTTTCTTCATTTAATCTTGCTTTACCACAAGATTTTATCCAACCTGAGTTAACCCCTTAGTCGCTGAAGATAATAGTCTGTCGGTTGCAAGAATAAGTAAAAGTAAACCAGCATACAAATGGGATTCATTGTAAGTAGTTTATACAGATACATAGATTCCTGTATTTTATATTCATTCGCCTTAACTTGGAAGAGATTTTCGTCCATATGCAGCCTGTTTCCCGTAATTCAGTAGCCGAAAACGAGTGTTGTGGCTCTCCATTCGTCCATACGAGTAGCATTTTTTGTGACTAGTACTGTACTCCAATGTTACTTTATGGTTATACCTCAGCATTCTAGATAGAGAAACCTGCAGTTTTACTCCTATATAGTGAACAGAGTATGTGTGGCTGAGATATAGCTGGCACATCAACTTTTCAGAAAGACAATGTTCAACCAATTTAAATCTTTCATTCCATCGAACAATATTGCTTAGCTTGAGGCAGTTTGTAGTGGTTGAGACTGTTTTTCTTGTTGTTTTGTGGCCCCAAGATTCATATGAATTATTTACACAGCGGACTGCAGACTGAATCTGCTCTTCTTTTGCAGCCTGACATCTTTTCGGGAATAGGGAGAGTGTTGAGGGACATTCGTGCAAACTGGCAGTGGAACCTGTCAATAATATCAGTGTCAAACACGTGAAGGCGTCTTTCTCCAGCAACAATGGAGGGGGTAACCAACTCAGTTCAGGGTCGTACTCTGCCTGGCTTTGGTGGTTTCGTCACACATCTCCCGTGGCTATTTACTTTGCACAGTACACCTGAAATTTCTCTTGTATTTTATCTATGCAAATCGTTTCGATATTATGATATCAATAAGAAACAAGAGAAAGTTAATGTCTAATATGATAAATAAATCGTCAATGTCTGATATGATAAATAAATCGTCAATGTCTGATATGATAAATAAATCGTTAAGAATGAGGGGTACTCCAAAGCCTTCCATGGCCTCGAGAATACGACTCATAGTTAAAAGTACGGTTCGAACACTGTGACACTTCAATGTTTCGTGTCACTGCTTCGTGCGTGAAGTGAGTCGATGGGAGGTCAGGAGGGACTTGGAAACAGCGCTGATATCACTCTTAGCCCAGCTCTGAGTGAGAGATTAGTATTGACGAACTCCGTAAGGAAAGTAAGTGGAGAAATTAGTATATACTGTATATATAGTTTTTTTTAATTTGGTAAAGTTGTTAAACTTATTCATGAATGTTTAAGATATTTTTTCTAGGGGGGGGTGGTATGACAGTGTGTTTGGTTGCAGGGAGAATTAAAGATTTAAGAATCGATCTTTACTCTTTTAGGTTACATTACTTGAGTTTCGTGAACAGTAGTTAGTGAATCTTTAAATATTAGATCTCTGTACAGGTTTGTACTGTTCTCCCTAATGTCAGTTTTACATATTTTTACGTAAGAAATCGCCTACATAAGTTTCCTATGTTATCCTTTTGTATTTTCACTTAATCTCTAAGTATGGTAGTGAATTTGCACGCCATGACTTCTCTAGTTGCGTTATTGAAATTGATGACTGTAGTAAATTTTTGGCTAAAGAAGCCTGTATGGAAGAACGTCTCGTAATAAGGCCTTACTATTTTGTGAAGAGACCACATAACAGCGCAACAGTTTTGCTTGATGTTCATTGGCAATTTTTTTTTAAATCTCTAAATGCAGGATATAACGCTCGCTTAAAGTGGTTAAGACTATATGTTCCTCTCGTTATGTATGTTTGAAGCTGAATTTAATCTCTCGTGAAGGAAGGAATAAAGTTCTGAAGATACTGTCTGTCATGAGCGAGTTAAGTTTTATCTTCGCTTCCTAATATACTCGTAATCGTCGTCCAGTAAATGGCAGGCCATGAGTGTTAAGTGGTAGTTTTATGCTATACACTGTCTAATAACCTGATGTCATGCTATGCGTTCTTAGAAATTTATAAGCTTGGGAATATTAACCATTGCATACAGTATTCAGTTGTATATTTTCACTCTCTCGCCGAAAGGATGGTGGAAGAGATGCCTCGTCTAATATTTCCCCGTATGCGGGTCTTGTATGCCGGAATGAAGAACGAGGTCTTCTACATCCTGGCGGGTTTGTCAGCCTGGATCTTCATGTGTTTCCTCTTCTTCCTCATGAGCTACTGGATGTGGGAGTAGCCGGGGCAATTTTCTTAAGTAAGGACAAACTCTAATGACAAACCTTTGAATCCAGTGATGTCTTGTCTTTTTTTTTTTTTTTTTTTAGAATTGATAAGGGACCTGAAAGCTTAGATTTTCTTAGAGAAATTTTCTGCATATAGGATTAAACTAATGTAGCCGGATTTAATGGCTTAAACTTTTTCCAATGTAATTACTAAAACTAAAGTTAGATTCCTTAAAAAAAAAAAAAAAATCTAATTTAGCTATTTGAACAGCCACATTTCATGAAATAAGCCGTATAATAATTTAAATATCCCAGACTTGCTTGTAGCATGTAAATCTTAAATCCTCTACAGTCCGCCCAGTGCTATACTGATTATACTTTGTACGAAACAAAATATCGATGGATATTTTAATAACCATAGTCTAGCTGCATTAGTGATACATTCTGAGGGTTTAAAATGTCTTCCACTATATTTCACTTTCTTCTAGGACTGTATTATCTACAGATGTATGGAATGTGACGTAGTTCAGGCACAGTGGTACAATCAAACAGTCTTTGTATTTGGGCATACCGTAGGTATACTGTTCAGCTTGACGATCATTGTTGTTAAAGGGAGAACTCCCCCCCTCCCCCCCCCCCCCCCCTATGTACTGACAAATTATTAGGGGAGAATTCCTTGGTAAAATTACATTTGTAATTACACTTCTTCCATATCTTAATTTACTTTTGTTTTGAAGATTATTCTTTTTATCTGAAAGTTTTGAAATTTTATAGAATGAATCTGGTCAATACCTACTCTTACTAGCATTCTAAACTTATCTTTACTGAATTTTTTGGCAGTGACGTCATGCCACCAGCTATCCAGCGGTGCACTGTTCGGACGGCACTCCATCCACCTAGCACCACCCACCTTTGCATGACGTAAAGGTCAACATGATTCATCTATACTGACATGATTTTTAAATCCAGTTTTTAAATTATAGGTACCACAATTCTTTTAATTTTTGTACTTTTAAAATGCTTTTTGTTTTAACTAGTTTTTAAAACTAAATCAGTAGTGGATGGAGTTTGCCTGTTGTTGGAATAAAAACTGGAAAAGTTAATGTATTTCAGTATCCTTCAAATTGACATTATTTTTGCATACAAATGACTTGATAATATGGGTGGGATTTGATAATGAATACATTAGGTTTAATGTACTATCACGAAAAAGTTCGTTCCCCAAGCCAGACACTGTGTGGATCCGAAACACCTGAGGATCGATAAACGAAGCATCTGAAAGTGCCATTTTCACACAACAGATGGCGCACAGTAAAGTTCGAGGGGACAGGAAGGCGGGGAGGGGGAGGTGCGACGAGAGGTTTTGTATTTGGGTGCAAAGTAGCTTAATCAGATGTTGATATGGTTAAGATTGTTAGCAATGGATTACAATAAGAATTATAATGTTAGGTAATATTTGTATGTGTGGTGGATGTGTAGCAGCAACAGGGCTAGAGTTATAAGTACTAACAATATACAGGACTCGCGCGTTCTTAATGTTAGAGCAGAGGCATATGATACTTATTACTAATTTACAGTATTTGCGTTATTTCCAATGTCGATAAACTATCAGCATTCAGACAGCTTGTTAGACCAAACAATTTGTCCCTTACAAAGACTTTACTGCTCCACACATTGCCATTACCAAATATCAGCCTTTACTTCTCACATACTAACACATAGTAAATATCTCTCAGATAAGCAGATAAATCGCGCACATATGTAAATCGCAAACAAATGTTGCCCACGCCCCACCACATAATTAAGTGTATTGCAGGAATTAGTGGCTGAAATGCACCTGGCAGGTTCCCTTCAACCTCTGGTCAACATAAAAGTGGTGTTCATTTTTGTTTCGCATTTTACCACATTGATGGGCTACTTAGTGAGGACAAATAGCACTACAGTTTTTTCCCTTTAGTAAAGTAGCACCTTCAATGAGGTAAACTGTAAAAAAAAATAATACATTATGTAGACAATAATTATTGTTGCTCGAACCATAGTTGAGGCAAACCTGTCGCCGTAACCTTCGCTTTATTCTTACTCGACCGGTGCCGGCCTATTCCATTCATGGTGCAGACACTATCAGCTTCCTAGACTCGTTAAATAGGTCTTAATAAGCCAGCAGTTATGTAGGCTTTTCACTTCATTATTACCACTGCAAAAAATAAAAAATAGGTCCACAACTTATGAGTACAAATACCTTACTAGAAGTATATTGTGGGCCTTAAATTGTCTGATACCCCTGACTGGTTATTGCATGTCAGTCACCCATAAACAGGTGGTTAACTACCCAGAAGTGAACGTCTTCGTCTTTCATCACTCTCTCTCTCTTATGTTTCTGTATTTATAATGGGGTTGGGGAAGTTGGTCGAGGCCGATGCCACGACGGTAAGTTTAGGTGTATGTGACACTTGTTATTGTTAGATTATTCGAATCCCAATAATCGACCATCCCTCTGATAACCTCATACACAACAAACATTTATTTTTGCCGTTATTAAATGTTTCGTTCATTCCGCCCGTCAACAGCACAAGGTAATTTGGCCTGTCTGTTAAATGGGATTAACATCACATTGTGAATATTGCGAACATGTGTGACCCACAGCCCACCTTCGCCCGTAGTGTGTATGTAGCCTATTGCAGGAAATGGCGCCGTAAGATGTGGTCATACTGGCAGGTTCCCATCAACCACGAGTCATTATAAAATACTAACAAGTGGTATACATTTTCCTTTTTCCCCACTGACGGGGTACTCGATTGTGGAAATAAACTATTATAATATTCCCTCAGTAAAGTAACACTTTCAGTTGGGTGTGTGAAACAATGAAAATATGAATACAGACGGTCTGGCCAGCCCACTCCTTGGTTGAGGGAACTGCCGATGTAAGTACAGCTTTGGTGCGGGTGTGATAGCCAGCCCATAAATGGCGCAGACACAACCAGTGTGATGATAATGCAAATGTAAAAGTTGTTCGCTCAGTAATATCCCAGTGTAAAGTAAAATAAAAACGTGAAGTCCAGAAATTATGAAATAACACAAGAGCTTAGTCCAAGTCTGTTAAAGGTCTTAATCTATTTATGATGCATTTGACAGTTTATCATATGTCGGGACCACGCATAGACACGTGGTTAACTGTCCACGACCCTTCCCTCATAAACCTCCTTCGTTCTTCCTACCTCCTCTGTCTGGCTATGCCTTGTTTAACATATTTGCATGTGTATTAATGTGCGATTCGGTTGCTCAAGACAATCATTTTTAGAAGCATATCAACATCTGGTGATTAAGCTACATAATCTCCGCTCCCATGCAGTTACAATTGTGGCATCGGCCTCTCCCCTCCCCGACCCCATCATAAACAAGTACAGAAATAAACATTTCCACAAGAAACGAAGGAGAGTGATGAGAGACATGAAGATTAACCACCTGTTTATGGGTGATCCTGAAGTGCAATAACCAGTCACGTTTATCATAGACAATTTGAGACCTACAACATAGCCTACTTCTAGTAAGGTATTTTTCTTGCATAAGCTGTGGACATCGTTTTAATTATTTGCAATGATAATGGAGTGAAAAACTTAGGTAACTGCAGGATTACTAGACCTATTCAACGAGTCTAGGAAGCTGATAGTGTCTGCCCCATGTATGGACTGTCTATTACAACAGTCGAGTCAGAATAAGGCTAAGGTTACCCTGACAGGTTTGCCTCAACTAATGTTCGGGCAAACAATAATTATGGTCTACATAATATGCCTTTTTTTTATATATAGTTTACCTTACTGAAGGTGCTAGTTTACTAAAAGGGAAAAAACTGCAGTGCTATTTTTGCTCAGTAAAGTAGCCCGTCAATGGGGTAGTAGCGTGGAAAACAAAGAAAAATGAACACCACTTTTGTTATGTTGACTCGAGGTTGATGGAAACCTGTCAGGTGTAACCGTAGGTGTATTTCAGCCACTAATTCCTGCAATACACTTAGTATTTGGTGTGTGTGTGTGGGGGGGGGGACAACGTTTGTTGACGATATCGGCTACACATAAGTGAGCGATGTATTTGCTTATCTGCGAGATATTTGCTATGTGTTGGTAATGTCTGGAATAAAATCAATTACTTTACAACAGACAAGCTAAACTGTTTGGTATAACAGGTTGTCTAAATGCTGGCCGTTTATTGACCAACCCCCTTCCACATCTACTCCCCGCGACTCCGATACCCAGACTTAGGCCACCCCCTCTCCCACACATACAGTATCCACGCACATTTGCTCATTATTAGTGCGATTTTACTTGGTATACCTATTATTGGGGTGTTCGATAATAGTACTGAATAAACCCCTGCCATCTGGGTCAATCGTACACCACCTTCTTTTGTTATATAAGTAGTCTGTAACGTTCTCAGTAACAGATATTATCAAATCAAAACTTATATAAGATTGTCTGATGGTAGTCAGATAATTATGTACTACCACGTAATTATGATTATGGGGACACAGGTTATGGAACGTTTATACCAAAAGAATGATGGATGTCGGTTAGGGCTACCACTGATTAGTATGTGGTACCGGTATGTCCTCCATCCTTTTGAGATTAAGCTTCCTGAAATTCTTATGTGCATTACCATGATAACCCATGAACTTGTAGGTGAGACATGTGACCAGGTAAAGGAATAATCAGGGACTTCACTTTCCCTCATTGATGCATATGTGGCAAACTTATGGCCAGGTTATCATGTGATCAGCAGTGACAAATCTACTCACGCATGCAGTGTGGTAGAGATGTGTCCAGGCTAGCCGTCACTCTAGTTGTGAGACATCCCCTCAACCCACATCACTCTAGTTGTGAGACATCCCCTCAACCCACACATATGTAGTAGAGATGTGACGAGGCTAGCGTTCGGTTTGGCACTGACACATCTCCTTAACCCACGCATATGTGGTAGAGACGTGGCCAAGGTAGTGCTCGCACTGGCAACGATAAACCCCCTTCAACCACGCATATGTTGTAGAGATTCAGACAAGCTAGAGTTTTCTGGCACTGACACATCCCTTCACTCACAGATATGCTTCAGGCTACAGAGGAGAGTTATTGATATGGATACTAATCTGGGAAGACACAAACAGCTCTTGAACTCTATGCGCAGTGAGTTTTCCTCCCTGTGGGGGATTTCCGTGAGTTTGAAAAAAAAAATACCCTTGCTTCAAACCCTAATATCTGCCAAACTATAATAGCTAGAACAAAACTAAAAATATGTAAGACTCACCAACTCTTCCTCCTTCAAATGAAATTACCCCCTGGTCTCAAGGTGGTCCCGTCGATGAGTAAGGATAAGTTAAAGATGGCTGGGTTTCCGTGTTTTGGCAGGCTGTTTCCGAGCACGCGCCACTCGCTGGCTAGCATTGGCAGCCCTGACTGGAGTGGTGATCGTAACACTGCCTGGTCTTCCTTCGAGGAAACCCAGAATTTTCCACTCAATCTTCGACTTTTTTTTACTAACTGTTGTAAGGATGAGAAATCACTTTGTTCATGTGGCACCCCAAAGGGTTTTCCACCCGTTTCATTGTGCCACTATGCCCCTTAGGTGTGTGGGAAAAGAATAGCTCTTTGATTTTCTGTCCTCTTGCACCAATAATAATAATTTCTTTTCACTGTGGCACTTATATTTGCACTTGACATCACGATTACAGGAAATTGCTCTTTGAGAAGTAAATGCGCTGGCTGTTTCATGCAGTATCATTGTGTATGAGGTAATTACTTGTACTAAAACTGTGACTAACTTGTACTAATCAGGGACATCGTGAAAATATTACTAACGTTATACACAACTTAAATTTTTTGTACTTCACATCACAGATACACTTATTCTCACATAATCACCATTATTTTCTGAGTAACGAGGGAAGAAATTTAGTTATAGCCAACCAAGTCATTCTCTTTCTCGCCCATTCACTCCTGGTTTTCTTTCATGTAGCAGGCAGGTTTACTCAAGGTGTTTCCAATCATTTTTCACAAATAACCATAGACAGTAACACTTATTGCACTGCACTTGTAAAACTTATTATAAAACACATATAACGCTGGATATAACTTATAATATCTTACATTTCACTTATGATTTAAAAATAACACCTGCATACCTGTTTGCTATTTACAGTGTCCCACACACCTGCTCAGTACTCACGCTAGGAGTGGTACTCGAAAAAACATTTAGGGTGTATGGAGACCTTGCACTCCATAGATTAGTTGGCTGTCTCTTTTTGTGAGGGGGGGGGGGGGGCAGCGTTTAGTGGTGTTGCAGACATGGCACCACCTGTATGACTGTCGACCTGTAGCAGTATGGCCAATCTCTACCAGCCTGTGCCGCCGGAAATATCGGCACAGCTTAGCCTGTCAGCCGTAACTGTTGTCTGCATCCCCTGCCTCACACCTGGCACCTGTGCAATTGAATACTCTTCAAGGAGTTCACGTGCAAGCTCTCTCTCAAACTCTCGAAGTGAGAGAAGTTTCTTGACGACCTCCTTGAACAGTATGAAACTGTTCAGGATGGTGATACCAAGGTGTAAAAACGCCTTCTTGTACTGCCGGCAGACTTACGAAGGCAATCAACCTCACCAATCTGCATGTCCGACTTGCCAACAAATGACGTGTTGATATTAATGTCACTGACAGCATCGGGCTTGAACAGGGGTTCCCCGGTCCTGTAGTCTCTCCTATTCCCTCCCCCCTAATACCAAACCCGTTGCAGCCGTGGGGGGGCTCAGGGAACTGGGACTGGGGCCTGATGGTGGGGGTGGTTTTGCTATGTATTGCTTCCCCTGCGCCTGGGTCCCAGTCCTTGACCCTACTAATTTTGCTTGGTCCTTTTTCTCTCTTTCTCTTCTTTTATCTTCTTTTCTTCTCACCTTCCTAAGGTGTAAGAGCCATGCTGATAGGATGCAAGGCTGTGTCTTTTGTGTCAGTCGCGAACTGTCTCACGGAACCATGAGTAAGGTAGCCCTTGTGTCTTTTGCCCTTACACCTGACTTGGGCTCTCAGGAGCGGACCAGTTTAATTCCCGCTTTATACATTTAGGCTCGCCATGGCCAGCAATTTTTCTTCTAATCTCATTCAAGGAGCAATGGGAGATGCTCCTTCAAAAACTTCTCCCAGTCAGGAGGATCTCCCCTCCCTTACTTTTTTGCCCCTTTCCTCCTTCCTCTTCCTATCCTCTGTTTCTTCTCCCCCCCCCCCTCTTCTTGCTTCTCCCCCAATTCCGAATCCTCCATCAATAGCATCAATTTTCGGCCCTCAGACGTGGCCCAAGTACTTTAACAAACAGCCAACGACAAACGACCTCACTCTCCATTTCTCTCTCCTCATACAAATAGGTCCTGAGGTCACATTCTCGTCACGTCCTAATGGCGACTGCCTCTTGACAGTCTAAACTGCTGTGCAGGCTGAGAAGGCATTGCCATTTACTGACCCCTCTAGTCACCCTATCTCGGCAGTTCCAGATGTTCACCTAAACTCTACCACCGGAACTGTTATGATCCCAACATATTTATCCATAGGAGACAGCAGTTTCTCAGAATGTTCTGCTTACATACAAGCAATGTTGTCTGCCCAACACCTTCCAGTACTTTCTGTTCAGTGCTACACGCTTCCCCCTCAGGGGCGTTGTAACTACTCTGCAAATATCCCCAAAATCATCTTCGAGGACCGCGATCTTCCCACTTCTGTGATTACCGGTGGCACACGACTCCAGGTCAAGGAGTACATCCCTCGTCCTCGACAGTGCTCTTCCCGCTGGCGTTATGGCCACCCAGCCAAGTACTGTAGGTCAGAGGTACTCTGCCCTACCTGCCCCCAACCTGGCCACACCTCCTCACCCTGTGTAGCAGAGATACAAATCTGCCCAAACTGCCAAGGCTGTCATGGTGCCTCGTCCTGGAAATGTCTGGTCTATGTATTTGAAACTGAAGTCTCCAGGATCCACTGGAAAGAAGGTCTCTCCCTCCGTGCAGCCCATCAACGTGCCCGTGACTTAGGATTCTCTTCCCGTCTCACTTACACTCGAGTAGCCCATCCTGTTCCTACTACCTCAGCTGTTTCTCGGTCCCATTACACTGCGGCTGTTACAACCTCTAATTCCTTTTCTGCAATCACCTCCCTATCTGACACACCCGCCCCTTTGATATCGCCAGTCTCCAGCTCCTCTACTGTCTCGGCCCCATTTCCTGTCTCTGCTTATACCTCCTCCTCACCTAACCCTCTGACTGTCACTGTTGCCTCCTCTCCCTCTGTCTCTGTTCTCCTCTCTTCCTTCTCCCTTTCTCCCCATTCTTGTTCTACTTCCTACTTTCAGGCCCCTCCTCTTTCTCTTTCCACCTCTTTCTCTCTTCTAGACTCTTCCACTCCTATCTCCTCCCTGTCACCTTTATTGTCCACTCCTCTCTCTTCCCCTCATCGCCCTTCCTGTTCTGCTGCTCCCCCTCGCTCTTCTTCTTCTCTCCACCAATGACTAATTCCTCTGCCGCAGCGTGGTGCCCGCCGTCCGCCTCCCTCTGGCAAACGTGGCCTGCCTCCACCGCATCGGATGCCAAGGGTTCCACAAAACCCTCACATTCTCCCCCAACTCGTAAGATGCGTACCGCCCGTCCCTCCGCGATGCCAACTCAACCGAAGATCCCTGTCTCAACTCCATGGTCTGGTCCCAACCCTATCCCAAGTCCGCGAGCCACTCTACATCCTATTCCGACTCCCCTGTCTACACTGCAGACGACACTTCCAAAAATTGCTGAGAGTGAAACCCTCACAGACATCATGGAGTTTTTAGCGAATCCTTTACAGGGACCCGTGAGTCCCGAAATAACACTTCATATGGCTGAAGTCCATTTGGCTCCTTCTGATCCCCCACCCACTCCCCCCCCCCCTCCCCCCCCTTCCCCCCCCCCCCTTTGTTCTAATCCCTCTCCTTTATCCCTCCCTATGCCACGGGGCTATAGTGACCGTCCTGCTCGTCCGCCTCTTCCACCCTCTGCTCCTATTCCTACTACTGGACCGACTCGGTGATGTGTGGTACTCGTCTGTCGTAAATTCGTTTTCCTGTGTATTATTTTTTATCCTTTGTAATTTTCGTTGTTTTTTTACTTTTCTTAGGTTTTACTTATATTCAGTATTGTAAACTTTAATGTCTCTTTTACAGTGGATCCCCCGAAGTTTCACGACCCATCGTAATGACCTTCGCTATCTTCTTTCAGTTCACCATTCTTCCTTAGTCTGTTTACAAGAATCCCGTTTGTCTCCTCCTCCAGTACCTATACCTGACTATTGTTTCTTGCTTTCCCCTGCTACTCTTCCTGTTTCAGCTATCTTGGTTCACTACAGAGTTCCTTTAGAACGTCTATCCCTTCACACCACGATTCCATGTCATTTTATTCGTGTTCTTCTTGGACGCTGGATTACGGTGGTTTCTATATATTTCTCTCCCTCCCAGCCTATTGATTTCCCTGCCTTATCTCTTTTATTATCACTGTTATCCACCCCAATTTCATTGATGGGAGATTTTAACTGTCGCCACGGTTTATGGGGTGATACTATTACTAATTTGCGTGGCCACCGTCTTAAGTCTTTTATTTTTAATGATGACTTATCCTTATTGAATACGGGAGCTTCAACGCATTTTGACGCTAAAACTCGTACTTTCTCCTGTCTGGATCTCTACTTGTGCTTCCCCTCTCTGTCTTTGGATTTCCATTGGTCTGTTCTCTCGTATACGAAACAGTATTGAAATACATAGGTCATCATGGTGTCAGGACGCTAAAATAACATAACACTCTACTTAATAAATGGTAACGTATATATGTAATATAGCGGTTAGATGAAAGTCATGCCTGGACGAGAGGGCTAGAGAAAGTGTTCGCACATTCTCAGTTGGGAATTTCAAACGCAGTGTTTTTTTTTTTTTTTTTTATGTGTCCGACTCTGGGCATAGGCTTTACAGCCTGCTATCAAGGCCCAGCCGTCCTCCATACACCTCTACTTGTCACCACTTCGGTGTGAAGCTGGATGGAAAGTCCCCAGGCTCGGGAAGGTTCCACACACCCGTGCCCTTGCACGTGACACAACCAGTCATATACAGGAGAAATGGAAGGGACAGGTCAGAAGGGGTTTAGGAGAGAAGAGAGGCATGGCGAGGAGAGGCAAGGCGCGCGTGGGGTTAAACCTCTCTCACCTCAGGACTGCTCTTGTGAGATACTATTACTCAATTCTGTACTACTCTTGAGATATTCCCTTTGAAGCAAATAAACTGCAGTCAAACTCCAGACTCATCTTCATCTTTCTCCTGCCATCTACGACAAATACAACGACCATTCTCTCCTTTCGTAAAATCCCTATAAATCAACACACTGTTTACAATAGCTCGGCGACGACTACGATATATGATATTTACAATTACTATATATCATATTTTCAACCTCTATATTACACATATACATTACTAGTTATTATGTAGTGTGTTATGAAGAGTCCTGACAATGGGAGTGAGGAAGTCAACCGTTAAATTTCAGGACACGACGTACAGTAGTGAGGTTACCGCCACACGATTTTACTTGAGAAGCTTCCCATCCTATAAGGGTTAAGGCCTCCACTCCCATCAACTATTTTACTTAGCTCAGCAGTATTTTTTTTCTCGAGCTGTTGTTGTTGTTGTTGTTGTTGTCGTTGACGATGATGATGATGATGTTATTGTCATTGCTGATGATGATGTTCTTGTTTTTCTTGTTGTTGATGATGATGGTGATGTCGTTGGTGGTGCTGTTGTTTTTGTGGCCCATGGTCGATTTGAAACGCGAAGCCAATGGTCTGCATCGTGGGACTGCCCTTCTGCTGCAGTCCTACATCCTGCTTGAGGAATAGGAAGAATGTTGAGGAACGTTTTTATAGTACGGTAGTCGTCACCCAGCTGAATCGGAGGCTGTCAGAGCCACCACGTGAAGGTTTCACTCTCCAGCGTCTTCTGAAACTGGAGAGGTAGTATGCCTTTATTAACTCTCTCACTTGAAGAGGTCTACCCCAAACTGGAAAAAAAATTAAACAGTGGTAGCTTAAAAAAGTAAAGACATGAAATAAAATACTAACTGTCTATGCCTTAAAGAGATTAAGAAAAAACGGGTAAAAATGTGTTAGATGTGGTGTGGTGGTAAATACGTTTCCAGATGTACGCACAATGCAAATTCACTTATTTTTTTATGTATGAAGAAAAAAACCAGTAAGAGTTTCTACCTGAGGGGCGGCTGGGGTTCCTTACTCACATACTGCTACTCAGGGACGAGCAGGTTTGGTCACCCTTGCATGAAAAGTAGGGAGTGAGTAGCCTAACACAGGGTCCCTACTCTCTTGATGAAGTAAAAAAAAAAAAAAAAAAAAGAGTTGTTTGTGACGATAAATATGCAGGCAATGGCGAGGAACGAAACTGAATATATACATGATTTGATGGATAATAACTGAAGTTTAATCTGGGTAAGGCTAATCTGACTTCTTTTTTTTTCCACACTAGGTAAAATATTAGATTTCGAGCCAAATGAGGGTGGACAAGATGGACACCCTGATAGACCGAACAAATAGCTGGACAGAAAGATAATAAACATCGGCATATAGACTGAAAATAAACAGATTTACGACCGAATAGGCTGGTAGACAAATATAGAGATGAACACCCATAAGGAAAAATAATGTTACCGAGTTCTCATACAAAAATGTGAAAAAAAAAAAAG
>JAGKTI010016595.1:0-19304 GCA_018397915.1 Birgus latro
CTTTAGATATTAGATCATCTTAAGTAAATGCAATTTATAAAAGTTCTGTAAAGTGATTGTACATCTCATTGTACATTGAATTTGCAGCCCATAGCAGAGGATGATGAACCTGGCAGTGATGATGAAGAGTTAGTGGAGGAAGAAGCAGATGTGGTGGAAGAAACGGAGGGGGAAGAAATAGAGGAGAGAGAAGTCTGGGAGGAGAGGGAGAGTGAAAGGCCACACCCTAATGCCACAATGATAGACTTGGCATCAGATATTGATGGTAACAGCACAGCAGATAATAGTACAGAAATGATAGGGGAGGACACTGGTGCTGGCATGCTGGCAGTGCTGTTGAAGAAACTGGACCTGGAAGAGGACATGGCCATCTATGTAATTGGTGGTGGGGCATGCTTGCTGCTGTTCCTGGTGGTGGTGCTGGTGGTGGCAGTGGCCATGTGCCGCAGGAACTACCCCGGAAGACTGGCCCTCGGTCGACGCTTTGACACATTCCAGAATCCCATTTACGAGAAGGCCGTGGTGAGGATGCCTATGCAAACTGAAGGGGAGCGGGAGGGGGAACCAACACACACTGAGGAGGAGGAAGAAGAGGAAAGAAAGAAAAGTGATGCTGAGGAGATGAGTGACTGCACTGTTCTTGAGTAATTTGTTTGTGGAAACCTAGATTTATCCTGTATTTTCCTATATTTTTAAGCCACACAGAAGCAAGAAGAGGGAGAGAAGGACAGGAAGAAGAGGAGGAAAGGAAGAAGTGCAATTCAGAGGAAATTACTGATTGCATGGTCTTGGAGTAACATGTATGGTATGTAAAAACTAAATTCTGTCCACATTAACGTGGCCTAAAATTGCCATTTCTTCATCTTGTACTGTAACAAAAAATTATCACTGGAATATGGTGCTAGTCACGGGGAAGTGCTGTGGAAAGGCAGTAGAGGTGTGGTAGTGTCTTATTCTGTCATTGAGTCACAAAAAATGTCACAATATGATACAAAAAATATGTCACAAAACGATGAAACTCTCCACAAAACTGAAGTGGACAAGTATTAGATTTGTACTGTATTTTCCTACTGCTATTTTTTATGAAATTCCTGTTACAAAGAAAAGATGCAGTGAAGATAAGTTTTTTAAAATCTTGATTTTGATCTCTAAGAAAAGTTAAAATAAAAAATTTTCATAAAGAATACAGTACAGCACAGCATCATAATATCCTTACCTTTTTGTAGCAGCATTGAAAAACACTTGCTTCATTGAAGAAATATAATACTATACTTTGCAGTATATTCTCTTGGCCAAGATATTAAAGGTATAGACTGTGTATATATGAATGTGTTGTCGTGTGTGCTTGTGGAAAGTCAGATGCCAAACAGTGACAGAAACCTTGATTAAGGAGTTGCAGGAACAAGACAGTTGACTGTTATTATATCATGCCTAAGATGATGTGATTGTGAAGGACCTGGAGGTGATTAGTTCATGGACACCCCCTCTTGGATTAGCCTGTTCAATCCAGTGGTGTCTTTATGTAGTACTGTTTATTCTTGCAACTGCCAGATGATTTTATCAATTTACGAGAGCACCCTAATAGTAAAATCACTAATGAAGGCAGTATTTCAGCCCTTCAGGTTCAGTGAAGTCTCATTTTACTTGAATAAATTTGTCTGGAGATAGCAAGAATATCATAGGAAGTGCCATTGGTTTGAAGGATTAATACATCTGGCTATAGATGGATAGATAGTACACAATTTATCACTGATGACTGGACAACAGGAGGGCTTCCCAAGAATGTGTTAGCTCTTGGGTGGATAATATGATTAGAGGAGAGGCCTTGTAATTTCCCTTTCATTTTAGACTGGTAGGTCTGCAAACAGTCTTCAAGCTTTTGTTTGAAGTAGAAACCAAAGAAATACTCATATTCTTCCAGAATGATTATACGGTATATTTTAGAGTGAGAGAGGCTAAAGTTTTGATTAGTGTGTTCTGCAAGATTGGAGGGAAGCTTGTGAGTTTGCCGGGGCTTCCTGCAAATCAAATATCTCGACTGTGCATATTTTCTCCCGAACCCCCTGAATCATGGTGACGTATTCTTGTGGTTTATTCCTGTTATCTCCATATGATTTTATTGATCTTAGGGGAGATATTTTGTAGTGGAGTCAGCTAAAGCTATACCCAACCTCCTTAGTTCAAAGTCTTTCCTAAATTGATTAAACATTTTTGGATCAAGAATATGTCATCAGATTGAAGGCGTTAATGAACCAAGGATCAACAAGACATGAGCCAAGACTGCTGTATTTTATGTCCAATGCCTCGGGATCCTTTCAGATTGACTTAGTTTATTAACATTTGCAGTGTGCTTTGCGGGGTTTCAGAGATTCTCATTCCTAATTATGTTATATTATCGTATCATGGATGGGACCAAAGTGTTTTTAATGATAGAGACTGCAAGATGGAGATAACAGTTTGTGTCTGCTTTTCATGGCTGTTATTGATATTCTTTTCTTCTTTACCCATTAGCTTTTCCACCTTAAGTCCGTCAGTATCACGTATATTGTATCTATTTAACGCCACTTTTCCCAACCCTTATTATGGTCATCACTGTAGTGTGCTTTTTTTTTTCTTTTCTTTTTTCCTTTTTTAAACAGTGGTATTTTCCTCCTTTTGTGATTTCTAGATCCTTCCTCACCTCAACTGTAGGTGGGTGAGGGGGGGGGAGTTTGTTTTCCAAGAGGTTTTGGAAATTTCCCGACACCTATTCCATAGTAAATTATTCTGCACATTACACTTCATTATTCTCTTGCATGTTATTGATGCTTACAGTGTTGATAATGATATATCAGACATAAAAGAGAATGTTAGGGTGTAATATGCAAAATAAATTTCTGAGAAAGTGGTCCTTTAAAGGTTTCTGTGCCACATAGAATATGACCCTGAGGTTAAGTTAATGATGAGTTATACCTGTACCATCCTTCCTTTTTCCCCCCTTGTATGAAGGAAGCTATTCATTTGCATTCCTGCAGTGATGTACTGGATCCTGATAATGCCATATGATTTGCCAAAGTTCAAAGCAGGTTTTTTACATTTTCTCTTAAGTCAGTTCTGTGGCTTTAGTAACTTCAGGCAGCTTTATCCCAGCTCAGTCATCTGTATTAACTCCTGGGGCAGAATTTTCAAAGGTATTTATGATTGATTCCTTGCTGTAACGTAAGTTGGTTTTTGCAGGAAGAACTAGAGGCATAAGAAATTCTACAGTTTCATCACTTTCTCCTTCCTGCTGTAACATATACATAAAGCCACAGTAATTTTCCTCCTGTGGCCAATGTTTCCTTGTGTAAGCAGAACAAGAATCATGAAAAGACTACACTTTCCATTCCTTATCCATCCTGGGAAGGTAGATCACACTTATGACAGGGAATTAATTGTAAGTGTATTTGTAAATCCAGCCCCTGGTGTTGCCCAGCCTTGTAGAGTTATATGCATTCTTATGCACCCTTCGTCTTTAAGGTGAAGAAGAGCATTTAGGTAAATGGGTAGAAACATGGGATATGGTAGTATTCAGTAGTATACAGTATAACACTTCATTGATTATATACAGTACTACATAGCTTCTGTTTTTACATATGCTGCGCTCTTACAGATGTTCTTTAGTGAAGTTTTAGCTACATAAAGCAGTTGTCTCACTTTGTATATATTAAATTTTTTAGGAGCATCTTCCACTAGACACTTGTGAGTGCGTGCCTCAGCTTGTTTGTGTCAATACGTGTTTTTGCTGCTTGTGCTTGTGTGAGTGTTTGTGCCTGGTAGATGTTTTTATGCAAAAAAAAAGTTTTTTAAGCATAATGTTACAGTATGACTCCTCAACCAGTTTTGGTTGATTTTAAGATAATCACAAAATCTTTAGGATATGATAACCTTCATAGAGTGATAGAATTCTGTTTTTAGAAGTAAGTGAAAATTTTGTATCAGTACAGGTATATTTTTTGTAAAAGGTACATGTAACACCTCAAGTCAGAGTACTGACCACATTATTACCAGGCCAGTTGTTATGCCTGGTTTTTACATCAGAGTGATATTCTTCCAGACATAGGTGTACCAAATATCTTGATCAAAGCTCCACACGAGCATTATGTACAGAAAGTCCTCATTTTGGCTTATATACCTTTTTATGTTTCTTCACTATAATCTAAAGGTGGCATGGCTATAATGAAAAATGCATCACTAAAGTAAAGTTGTGAAGTGCAGACTCATCACAGAAAAATGTCCTCTTCATGTTCCATTGCTGCCTCAAAAATTGATTTAATGGTTTGCCAGTTTATGGTCCCAGGTGAATGAAGAAGATTGTGATATTTTGGAACACATCCCTGATTTGTACTGAGGACTTAATGTACTTTCATTCCTGTATGTTTTCCACTATCATAAGGGTTTCCTGGATTAGTTGGTCATTTAGCTGGCCTTACATTGTACCTTAGCAGGACAAATCAGTAGTAAGTTTTCACTACTTATAACCCATGTATTATGTATCATCAACAATAATCTCACATCTCCACTGAATCTCAGTTAAAGATACAGTATTAATAAGTACAGTACTAATAGTTCTCATAGGCTGCACTGCATGCTGAAGCTGTCCCATTTGTCAGAAATACTGTACATTCTTATGTCATGCAAGTTTTCCATGTATTGCTCAGTGATTATCAAGTAGAAAGCCAGAGGAAGTTGTAATATAGAAATTAGAAACTAGATGAATTACAGCAAAAATCACATCAGATTGCAACATTTTTAAGGACATGAATGGTAATGAAATTGCACATGTTCACTGGTCAGCCATAGTTTTGCTTTTCCTGGATCCCTGTCCATAGCTGAAAGGAAGTCATACTAAATGTTTCACACTGGAGTGTTTTTTTATAGAGGGTATGAGTGACAGAGCCATTGTGAACTGTTCCCTTTTGAAGTCAATCGTGCCTGGAATTACTGTACGGTGCCACCTTAACAGTGGACAGTAGTCCTTCATTAAATGTGATATCCTGGCTGTGACTCCCCTCCAGCCAGGGGCAGAGGTAGACAGTGAACAGAAGCTATAGCTTATGAGTGTCCATGCAGAACTATGCATAGGTAATGCAGTTGTAGGTAGTGTGGTGTTTAGCTTCATTGCTCTGACTTAAAGAATATCTCCTAAGACCCCCACAGGTACAATATCAATGATACTGAAACATATTCTCACTCCAGTACCTCGACTGCAGGGCAGGAGCCACAAACTACTATTATTGCACAGTTCTCGGAAAGATTTGGGTGTGTTTCCTTCTGCTTAATTTTCAGCTTAGTATTCTTCTGTCACCTGACATTCAGGTAAGTGAATTGTGGATTTTTTAAAGTCCATTATTTATTGCAAATATCTGTAAACTGATTCAGCAGTAAGTGTTGAAACACTTGCCTTGATCTGAGTTATGATGATTATCTACATAAAGCCAGGGTCACACAAGGATAGATCTTGTCAAACTTGCCAAGAAATTTTTCCAAACATGGTCACAGGCATCTGGCTAGCAGGTGGTAAGGAAAATGGACAGTAAACACAATAGTGACATCATTGAGATTCAGGTTATGGTTATTGTTGCAATGTCATGTGTGACTGAAAAGATGTATCGTTAAGGCTGTGTACTGCTGTGGTCTTGGCTGGAACAGTATAGGACATTTGGCGTGTCCCATCCCTGGCAGGACATTGGTGACATCTTTGCCTTTCTGATGTTTAGATGAATCTATACTGTCTTAATAATCTTTATCAAAATAACATTAACTGGATATCTGATATACATAAATATAACTCCATTTAATGTAAATAGAGAAAATAGAATCCACCTTAATACTGTAACTACACCATGAAGTAATTGGGTGAAGACACATGGTTTGTAGATATCAGCATGTACACGTCGTTCACAAAGAAAAACAGTTAATCACCAGTTTTGTAGCCTGGAATATTTTATGCCATATTATTAATCGTTGATAACCTTATTGACAGTGGTGATGATGTAAAAAAAGACATGTATTTTTGTTTATTTTGACTTGGAAGACTAGGAGCCATGGAAGTCTGTCCAAACATATCAGGAAAGAAGTGTTTGAAATTACAACTTCTGTCCATTGTCCAGTATGTGATATGTAAATGCTTCTGATTTTTTTTTTTTCCCCATATGCATAACGATATTGTTAAACTCTGTGTAAGGTATGACCACAAGCAATTAATACACGATATGTAATGAAATACAACTTCGGCAGCATTTGAGCCCAGGATGCTGCTAGAATCCAGCAGGAAGCCAAACAAGGTCATCCTGAGAAATTATCTGAAAACTTGCCCAAAGTACTTGGAAAATAATTAAAAGGCAAAAACCTGCATGAAATTGTCGCTGTGTAGCCAAACCTTACTTCTTTTTTTTTCTGTAATCTTAAAATAACATAACCATTGTAACAGCTAGAATTGTTTAATGGAAGAAGAGGCTTTCAGCACAGTATTGACTACTGTTTCAGTAATTATTTGTATGATAAAACTAAGGATAACTATTTGGTATTTCTGAATCATTGATATGGGTGAGTGATCTACAATTTTTTTAAGTTCTTTGCAAATATAAGAGGTTTGAGAGAGAGATATGGATAAGTCTTCATTATATGTTGCCTTTTTATAGATCCCATTTTGCAGTTAATGCCAGTAAATACAAAAAGATACCCAGTTTTCCTTTACTGCCTTTATACCTGAGTCACCTGTTTATCCCAATTTACAGTAAAGATTATATGAAAAGAAAGCTGTGGTGGAACAGGGCTACATCCTTGGCATATAATGAGGACTTAACGTGTATTTTGATAGGGACAGATGGGAAATAGGATGGTGATGATTCTGACGCTATTTATTGTACAGTGCTGCGCTGATAGTGATGATTATAATGGTGGAGCTTATTGCTGCCTCAGATGTTCATTTAACCCCTTCATCACCATGATGTATCATTCAATCTTTTTTTATGATCTCTAGGCAGTTTATTCAGCTTAGGAAACACTTCATAACTTCAGGAGTGAGATATAGCTTACAGTAACCTCTGCACAGTCTGGGAGCTCTCCAAAGCTAAATGAAATCATCTGGAGATTGCAAGGAATAAGTCATTGTATTGAAGGGATTATTACTGATGCAGCTGTACACTATTGTAACTGATCTGAGTAAGACAGTATTGTATTTACCGCTGTGACTGATATCATTGCTTCCTTTAAGGAAATGTGAAGTTGTAAAGCTTTCAAGTACAGTATTATCTTCTTAATACTCTTAGGTTCCTGTGATGTTATCTTGGACATCTGGCATTAGCTAGAATGGAATACAGAACTAGAGTTGTCCCAACCATGAGAAAATTAATGACACCAGTACTAACACTCTCCAGTTCTTGTGACTCCATGTCAGTCAAGTATAAGTGTTTGGTGATAGCTGGAATGAACAACCAATTTTGTCTCAACCCTGAAAGGGTTAATGGTGCCAGTATTAACACTCTCAGGTTCCCATGATTTATTCTCAGCAGTGTAGAATTGTCTGATGTCATATGGAATAGGGTGTCACAATTGTCTTGACTTTGAGAAGGTTAATTAAGCTGTGTTATGTGTATGTATTACTGGTGATGATGGTGCTGGGATTGTATTAGGACATGGTGCTGGTGTTGTAGACTCCACAGGCCATATTTATAAAGGATCCTAACCAGTTTTTACAGTAAATATGTCTTAAGTTATGTACAGTATAATCAAGTTGTAAGTTATGTATTATCATGGGTGGTTTTGATTTTCACATATGTCACAAATATTCACCTTCATTTGGTCGTGAGATGTTTGCTAGCTGTATGTGTAAAAACAAACACATACTTGCAGTTTTATACATAGCCTGTGTTTAGGCAGAAGGGAGTTTATAAATGTGACCCCTTAATCTCTAGGCTGTGGCAGCCCTAAACATTTCCTTTGTCCGTTGTGCGGAAAAACTGGTTAAAAAAAACTGTTTTCATCGTGTGTTTTGACCCATTTATACCTAACCAAACATGGTAACATTTTATTCAGAGAAAGTTTACACTCCACACTGATGGTTCGCAACCCTCTGTCAACCATAAGCATGTGCTAGGTGCGAAAAATGACTGAAAAGTTCACAATATTTCATGCAGCTCTTCCAGAATGTATGATGCAGTCTACCGATCGGCATTTATGCAATGCTGCACGCAGCCGAGGGGTTAAAGGTGGAGCAGCTGAGTAAAACATTTTGGTGCACAGGAGCATGACCTTTGCGGGGTGTAGGGAATGATTCTGTAATGTTATCGGTTTTTAAGAATACAGTAAATTCTCAGTTATTTGGCATAATTTAGCAAACCTCCATGTTGGATATTGAATAGTACCCACTAATCACCTCTCCATTCGGTGTCAAGCGGATAACGTATTACTGTCTTTTAACAACCTTCTGTCCTAAAAACTTTCCAGCGATATTGCCCATGAGTAAAAGATTAAAATCAAGCATAAAATACAATACAGTACTGATACAGTACATAGAATAAAGGAATACAGTACATAATATGATCATAATCATTCTGCACTCACCTAGTGTTGTTATTGATGGAGGGTAGATATGCATAGATACATCGGCACTATACGGTAGTCAGAGCACTAGGGCACAGAGCACCGTGGGGCCACAAGGTTAGTCACAGGACAACAGCAACAAGCGATGTATGTGAGGCCACATACTAAGTCATAGCACTAGGGTTAGCCACCACACGGGTCAGAAATGCAGAGCGCACAGATACGTCCTCACTATACAGCATCAACTGGAGAGACAGAGTGGTAGGCTTGACACACCAGGTAAGCCACTTCCCTAACACATTGTGATTGGCTGGCACGTTGTGGGGTCTGCCTGCATGCCAGTTGGGTCCCATGTCTGACCCAGAGGGCTGATTGCTTCCCATTTCTGAGTTTAATATTGCATGATTTCACTGGATTTGGATTTAATAGAGCCAAGCAAATAGCACCAGATATTCCCTTGGGCCGGATATTGCTGTGACGGATAATTGAGAGTTTATTGTAATTACAAAGACGGTAGACAGTATAATTGGTAGCACAGTTGAGCAACCATGAAATCCAGGGTTCATTTCTATAGCTGACTTTGATATCTTTGGCCAGAAGCTCTTTACTCCATCCTGTGTGCACCCAGAGCTAAAATAAGGATAAAGTGATGTTTGTGTGTTGTAGTCTGGGTGAATGTTTGTTTGGTGCTTTCTGTGTTATTTGTGTTTACTTGGATGGTATTGGAGATAGAAATAGTAACAGATAACTAGAAGGATTTCCAAGAATCTCTGATGGTCTAGAGGTTAGAAATAAGAGCAGCAGCCTTGCATTGGTTCGATATGCAAGAGGTGAATGGAGGTTTTTCAACTAGGTAATATCACCAAGGTGACATGGCTGGTCATTTAAATTTAATGTACAGTATCTGGACTGTGTTAGCTTAGCCATGGGCCGCTTCACCTCGGTGGGAGTAAAATGGGATTGTTGTATTGTTTTACCTGTTACAGGCCATTGCTTTTTCAAGGTACTGTAACTCAAAGCTTGATGTTGGTGATGGGAGAAATTGCTGTAATGTTGATAGTTTTTAGTCCCTATTTATGGTCACTTGAAGTACAGTATACCCTTAAATTTCATGGACTTACAATTTATGGTTTTGGCTACTGTATTTGTGGGCCTTAGAGTTGTTGTTTATCATTGGTGATTTAAATTCACATGAGTGGGAATTATGTGCCAGTCGAGTTTTTGTTGCTGCTGTATTATACGATAGATATTTGGAGGGTGGTTGCACAATTACTGTTCATTTTAGTTTTACTTGACTGATAATTCATATCACTGTACAATTCATTTTGTTCTGTATGTTTGTATTTATATATATTTGCAGTAGCGAGTTCAGAATTACTGTTCTTTCTTATTACGGTACTGTTCTTTTTGTACGATACGCTACATGTTTATATATGTTCTGACATTTATTCATGGTATTTAGGGCAGGGACAGAGCTTTCAAGCTGTTGATTTGTATAATGGATATAATATAATACAGTATAAAGAATGCAGATGATTTCTACAGGATTATCATTTAATTATGGAGTAAATTTACGACTTTAGGCTGATGAGGAATACTTGAGGTTTCTGGTACAGGTATTTGTAATTATCTTGGGGAACCTAACTCCTGCAAATTTTTAGGGTATACTGTATTGGGGTGACTGTACTGGAGGCTGTTGAAACGTTGTGTTGGGTATTGATGCGCATTGAGTTATATTCTTGTAAAGTTAGCAGGCTCTCTAGTACATACTCCTTACTGATCTACCTTGCTCTTTACATCATAATACAGTATTCTGTTATGTATGATTAACATCTTTTCATTATTGCCATGGCTTGTTTCAGTATCATAGGCAAGAATTTTAAAGTGCCCCATTCAGAAATACACTAGTAAGGAAGAATTACTAGGAAGGCTGCTTAACTGACAAGAATAAGGGCCAAAATTGTATAGCCAGTTGTGCTTCGTTTGGCTCATGGGTAGGAATGAAACCACCCATTGTATGTGCCAAAGTTAGGTAACAACTACAGTAAGTTCCTCATTTTAAATCAGGGATGTATTCAAAAGTACCACAGCTCTTTCCTTACATCTGGTACACACTGTAAATCAGAGGAACATGCAAATTAGCTCTAGGGAGAGCAATGGAATGTGATTTCCTGGAATCTGGTGGTGTATTTTTCATTTTTTTAATGTCCTCAGGCACATATAATCAGTTGTGGAGAGACTTTCCGAAGTGGGGTGTTAGATGTATACAATTTCACCACCATTCACTACAAGAGATCTCTCGTAAGCGTAATAAAATCATCTGGAAACATCAAGGTTAAACTGTGATGAATGTCACTGTATTGAAGGAGGTTAATAGGCAGTGTTTCTGTTTGTTTACTATTGTCTTGATAGCAAAAATGAACTTTAAAAAGGCATAAGCAAGGACTTTACTGTACAGCAAGTCCTCATTTTAAGCTGTATGATTTTTCTTTTTTCTTGCTTGCAGTCTACAGTTTATAAAGAAAAATTGCCAATTAATCCACTTTTCTTTTTATTATTATTATTATTATGATGATTTTATTCAGTTTAGGAGAGCACCCTAGTGGTGAAGGGGTAAGTAAAGTTTGTCTCCAAATCTTCGGTTTTGAAAAGTCTGCTTTAGCTGAATAAAAATGTCTTGGGATACAGTAACAGGAATGAAATAAAAGTACATCATCAAATTGAAGGGACAGAGTTCCATTACTACACATGGAACTCATATACCAATTTACCCAACTTTTCATCATTCACTCTAAAAACTTTCCACACCTCTGCCCATACATAAACCATTGCATGGGGTTGGACCAGAAAGTAATATTCCTTGACCCTACAGATCAGTTGCCCATCATAACCCATAAAACATGGTTTAAACATGTATAGCACAGCTGCCCACCAGTGTCAGGCATGTGCAAGACAGTTACTACAAACCAAAATTATCACACATATCTTGTACTAGGGGTAGGCTGCAAAATAATGCTGATTTGGTGTGTGTGTGTGTGTTATGTAAATAAAAGTGTCCAGAAGCAGAGAGGCGAGAAAAGATTTTTGCTTGAGTGTGTGGAATTTTGTTGTTTAGGGATATGATATATGCTGGAGCTGGCGCTAGCTCAGTAGTAATGGTAAGGAGTGGTTGGAAGAAGCTCAGAGGGTTGTCGCCCCTCCTGACATTAAAGGGGCTCTCCCTCCATACTGAAGATTCCTTGTATGCAGCATATGTTCGGGGTGTAATGCTGTACAGTCGTGAGAATTGGGCAGTGAAAGGGAAGGATATTTTTAAGCTCAAATGTACGGAGATGAGAATTTGTAGATGGATGTGTAGTGCATCCTTGAATGGTAGGCTTGGGGGGGTTAGGATTGCAAATGAAGAGTTGAGAGGAAGGATGGGACTTAAATGTATTAGTGTTGTGATCAAAAAGGTAGCGCAAGATGGTTTGGGCATGTAGAGAGGATAGAGGATGACAACTGGGTATGGAGAGTGAGAGGTGTGAATGTTGAAGATAGAGTTGGGACAGGCAGATAAAAAAAGACTTCAGGTGAGGTCATAGAATGTAAGCTGAGAGATACAGTACTGAACAGAAAGGCTGCTAGAGACCGAGCAGCATGGAGAGCTGCTGTTAGGTGTTCAAGGCCGACACTTGCAAGCATATTGGAGCCCTTATAAATGAATGAAAAGACAAACCTGTGTTTTTAAAACATTGTGATATTTTGTAACGCAACCCTGACTTGCAGTGAGGACTGCCTGTATTATAGTATGTATTCCATAGGGTACTGAGTGATTTGGTTTGTACCTGAACTATGTATTGTATGAACTCCTTCAGTCCAGTGGCATATTTAATATACTGTCTTCTTGCTACCACCAGATAATTGAATTGACCTTAGGACAGCCTTTTAGTAGTGAATAGGGTAATGAAGCATGTATCTAATGGTTCCAGTTTCAAAAGTTTTGCCAAAGCTGAGTAAAATTATCTTAACAGCAGATGGAATGAAATACAGTACAATTATGTCATCAGCTTGAAGGAGTTAACAGCACAAATACAGAAATTTGCACAAGATGTTACTGCCAGTGTGGAATTATTTAAAGTTTTAAAGAATCATTAAGGTTTCTACCAAATATTAAACATTGCAGTGGATTTCTGAGTATAAAGGGAAGTACATTATGGTATATTTAATCCTGGGACAACATTAGTTTGAAGCAGAAGTATAGCTAACTATACTTCTCAACCCCATTTCTTCATGTTACTTCCACCAAAGTCCAGGCCTCTGCTGCTTACTTTGGTGTCCCAGGTTCAAATCTGGCATATTGTGCTAGTAGGTATGTACCGGATTGAGTGAAATTGTAATAAGTATTGATTCTGACTTACAGTGAAATTATAGTAAGTATTGACTGACTTACAATGAAATTATTGTAAGTATTAACTGTAACTGACAGTGAAATTATTGTAAGTATTAACTCTAACTTACAGTGAAATCATAGTATTAACTCCAGCCTATAGTGAAATTAGTTTTAACTCCAATTTACTTGTAGTGGAGATGCAGAAACTTAGGGACAAGGCTGATATCAGTACCATGTTGTGTGTATATATTCTTTAGTTTTTATTATATTGGAATTCTTCAGTGCTTAAAAATTAGTCAACAAGTGCATGTGTTTCTGAGGTAGTAGTCTCAGTTTCAAACAAGTTTACCAATGTCTAGAACCAAGGCTTTAAAAAACATAGCTCTGTAAATCTCAGTTAGGGTACTTTAACTCATATTTCTTCTCTAGTCAGGTAAGTAGTTGATTGAGGATGGCTCGCAGATTTTCAAAAACTTAGGTTTAGTAAATGACATGGAGGAAGCACATTTATTGTTGGAAGTGTGGGTGTTTACCATGAGCTCCATCTATTAATCCCTTAAATCCAGGTGACGTCCTTTTTAGTTTATTCTTGATGCTGCCAAGCAAGTATATTCAGCTTTGGAAGTTTCTTATATTGAAATGGCTTATTTTTTCTGTATTTAACCCCTTCCATTCAGAACATTTATCCTTAGCTGACTAAAACTGAGGAGATAGCAAGAATAAAATGAAAAAGACTTCCTTTGCCTCAGTGGGTTAAAGAATGGTACAGCAAAAAATCTGGAAAAGTCTCAAGAGTTTAAGGTGTTCTTTCTTCCTTTACAGTTTTTACTTGCATTAGAGAGCACCTATTAATCAGAGCAGTACTGTATAGTATTGTCTGGGATACCGCCTCACATGGCAAGCTGTAAATCTCTCAGTGCACTTTGCCGTGATTATTATATACTAACCATCTCTACGTGATTTATTTACCTTTGGGGACACTGGAGGGAGTTATATATAGTCGTCACTAACTGCTTTACTAAAAGTTGCCCACAAGATGAATAGAGTCTCCAGGATGAAGCATGAATAAGCCAATAAAAGCTGGGTTTAATATGGCTACAAATGATTCACATTGTAAGATTTCTTTCCCATATGCTTGCTTCGCACTGTACAAGATTACTGTAGAGTTTTACATCCTCATACATATTTAGTGCTAAGCTGGTTTATTTTTAAGTAAAGTTTATTTACAAATGTTATTATATATTTTGTATCGGATAACCTAACAGTGGGTTGGCACATGTTCAGTTGAATGGTAAGTAAATCTTGAGTACAGTAAGCCCTTTTTATAAGTCACCCCTCCCATCTCTCTCTCATATCTGTCAAGTCCATAGTAAATTACAGAAAAATTGCTTCTTAAACTTCCATTGCTATCTGTAAAGCTGATTTGTCGGTGTCTCAGTTTACAGTACTAGTTGTATGGAAAAAGTTGATATTTGGAGCTCATCTCTGACTTACAAGTGACATTTGTCTGTATTTTGGTTTTGTAAGATTCAGTATTAATTTTCTGGGTCAGAGTTACATGCAGTATGACAAATTTAGAGGATGTGAATGGTCATGTAATATCAGTAGTTTCAAACTACAGTATTCAACATAATTTCCACTTTAATCTTAATATCTCCTGATGATTTTATTCAGCTTTACATTGGCTATTCAACTTAAGGGGTTAGATAATTATAGTCTTCATTAATTAATAAGTAAAAATGTTAGGTTGAGTGGGTTCATCATTAGTTTTTATGTCATTTATTATGGACTCAGTAGCATAAAAGTGTTTTAAGGTGACATATAACAAGGAGCATGTGTATGTTGCGGTAAAGGTTTCGCCATTGTTGGTAGCTTATGAATCCAGTGTGTACTGCATCAGTTATTTTAATGTATATATAATGAGATTCTTTATTCTTTTACTACTACCTTACTCTGCTGTATTGGGTCTTTTAGGATATACTAAAGATTTTTACTTAATCTAGCTTCTGTTCATCCAGGAAAGCATTGAACCCTTCCAGTCTGATGACATTTTTTTCTGTTGTATTCTTGCTGTTTCCAGATAATTTTATTCATGTCAAGGGAGACCTCATGCCATGAAGGAGGTTATTAAAGGCTATATGTAACCTCCCTAGTTTGGGAGGTCTCCTAAACTGAATACAGTCATCAGGAAGGAGCAGGAAAGAAGTAGGGAATGTGACATTGGATTGAAGAGTTTGACAGCAACAGATGTGTACTGCTTTTATCACATACTAACACTTGCTGTCACATGTCTAGGATAATAACAATATATAGCTAACATAAAATGAAGTCCTGGAGCAGCATTTTGAGATTCTGAATATGATATAAAATCCTTAAGGAGCATATCTGAGATTTCAGCTGTAGTAATTTGTACTGAAGCAAGTGTTGTTGTATATGGTACAGAGTAATCCAAATATTGCACCCCCAAGCCTTATATACAGTAAGTTCTCTCTATATATCATACCTTGTGAGATCTGGAACTTGAATTTTGTGGTGTGAGGAATGCTTCATGGCACTGCTAATTAACCATGCAATTAGTGGACATAAGAAGCAGACACTATAAAGCACAAAACGGTTTATGGAAAGTAGAAAAGGATGCAGGGTAGCTGTTGGTAGTGCTGACTGATCCATCCCTGCAGTACAAAATTCCTGAGCTAAGAGGCAAAGTGGGCACAGTATATGGATGACACTGTTTCTGGCAGCAAGTTTATTAACAATTTTTGGCATAAAGTGTCATGTACTTGTTGGTTAAGTAGACTCCCCAGCACCTCCTCCTTATTGGTTTATTTGTGCATATACCTTATTAATAACCAAATCTCCTCTGTGTTATTTATGCAGTCTTCTTGTGTAGTGGTATTTCAAAGACATAAACAACATACAAGATAGAAATAATGTATATTGTGCAAAATAAATCATTAAGAGGTGCAAGACAGCCTCCAAAGCTGACAGGAACATGTTCTGATATATGGACTGTTACTGCACATCCTGGCAGAGTTATTAGTAAACTGCAGGGGTTCATTTTCAGATTTTGTGATCCCCAAAATATGTAAACAGTGGAAAGGCTTACTGTACAATATATGGAAAATTGTATGGCAGTGTCCTTGAGGAGCTGTCAGTTTGGTCCTGGATTCACGAACAAACTTATAACTATGCCTTTTCATGACACAGATACCTGTATTGTTGTGCAGGAAGAACAAGAGACATGGGAAGTTTCTGCTCTCTCCATTCCTTGTCCTTCCTCCCAAAGCAAAAATTAGCAATGATAGTTTTCCTCCTGTTCATACGATTCTTTTTTTCTTCCTTGATTGTAAGTTTGGCAGTGAATCTGGGCCCCATTCCTCATCTGTCACAGGACTTTTTACTTTGTGCCATTTTTTCAAGCTTTGCAAACACTTGAGCTAAAAGCAGTGTGGTGTAAGATGTTAGTATTGAGTGATGCCTTATTAAGTGCAACAATATATGTGCTCTGATATTAAGAAAAGTTTGTTAGTGATGATGTATACAGAAGGTAATGTATGCAGCCTTTGAATCATGATATATTACAGTGCTGTGCTTGAGTGTTTGTGTGCTTGATGTGATGTGAAGTCTGTATAAATGGCCATTAATTGCCTTTACATTGAAATTAATTACACACAATATACTATGTGTATTTTGAATTGGAGCCATTTTGTGCAGGCACATCTGTGAATAGGAACAAAGTGCAGTATTGAATTGTGTGTGTAATTTTAAAATATCCCTGTATAGCCAGGAAAGTGTTACATGGTAAAGAATTTGAAAAGGAATTCATTGTAACTCTTGGTGTATGGTAGTTATTTTTTACATGATATCGGAATGAATGTGGTTAATTCCTTCAAAAATTCAACCTTTTTTAAAATAACAGAATGGTAAACAAGTGTAAGCACCATGCAAAAAAATTATTTTCTTGATGCAGTCATTAGTGTCATAAGATAGTAAGGAACATCATATCATTCACAGATTACTTGATGGAGGATATAATAGTCTGGTGAACTTCTCACTGAAGTAAGCCTATGTGATTTCTTTCAAAACTCATTTGGTTCAGCAGTGTCACTTGTTTGATGTATCACTCATGTAGCCCCTGCAACCAGAGGATGTATTTTATATATTTTTATCCAGTCTCCAGATGGTTTTATTAAGATCAGGAGAGATAAACTTGAGATAGCCTTCATTAAGCCCTGCAATACTATAATGGAATAAAATCATCTAAGACTATGAAGCATAAAATTAAAAATACCTTATGAGTAAAGTGTTCAACATGTTTTGATACAAAGGTTTCAAAGTTCATAAGAAAAAAAAAAACATGGATAAGGGAATGGGTTAGTGTAGAAGTGTTGTGTAGTTTTTGAATGATCTTGTGCTTCTTCTTTATTCACTTATACTTTCCCTTTTATTTACTTCAATAACAGTTCATAAAAAAGTAAATGAAAAATGTAGGGGCAGAGAACTTCTATTGTTTGATGTTGTGAGCATGTAAGGACAGATAAAAACAGAGGATTTGAGCCAATTGCAACAAATGACTGACTTGTGGCAGTGCAGGTAGTATCATACAGTACACAAATTACCACAACTTTTTCTGGTTATATGATACAGTGTTGGGTATATGAGAGGTGAGTGTTTGAAATGAACGAGAGAGAATGATGGTGTAATAATGGATTAAAAACTACTGTTGATTGATTTTTGGTAAAGTGCTCATATAAACTGAAAAATAGTTGTTGATTGATATTTGGTATACATGTACAGTATTTAATACTGTAGAAGAATGATGCTGACGCTCATGTCTCTGGGGAAAAAAGAAAAAAAAAAAGGAATGAACACTATTCTTAGTTACCAAAACAGTCATTGAAGGATCCACAGCTAACACTAAGCACATCAGCTACCAGCCACACCAAGGCTCGGATTCACAAGCAAACGGTGCTTTATTTTTGCAGGAAGTACAAGGAAAGTGCAGAATCTTCCATTGCCTCTTGTTCTTCATGGAAAAAGAAATACTTGTTATGAGAGGAAGCTTATTGCAAGTTATTTTGTTTTACAGGAAGGACAAGGAAGGGAGAATGTTGAATCAGTCCATGTCCCTTGTTCATCCAGCAAAAACAAATCTAATGAGTTATCTGAGTGAATTGATCATAGGTTTGTTTGTGAAAAGAGACCCAGTTTCTTGAACTGAGCCTGTGCTCTGGTGGTCGTAAAGTGTTTTGATTGCTTCACTGTTGCCTTGAGTTCACTTCCTCTGTTGTGATGCTGCTTGTGATAGTCTAGTTTGCAGTACAGTATGGTATTAACTTTTCAGCTGAATTCCCTTGATTTTTCTATGATGTATGGAAGCTATTAAATGTCATCCACTAGCATATTGTTTAATTTAATTACTTTAATCCATTTAGGATCATCATTAGTCCTGTTTAACACATTCGATACATTGACTTTTTTATGGTTCTTGGTGTGCCCAGGTGATTTTATTAAAATAGTTTTACTCTGGTAGGTGGAGGCATCTGTCATCTGCTCACTCAGTGTAGTACACTCTCTCTCTCTCTCTCTCTCGTATCTCTGACTGGGGTAAAAATAATCATGTTGTTTTTAATGCATCATAAGACTTACATCTATCAACCTGACAAAATCTTCCACAGGAGTACCCACTAATGTTTAATAATGTCCAGCTCAGTCCTGTACTGTATTATCCTTGAACATGCTTGGGGTTTGATTCACTTGGCATTTATCTTGGAAAGAACATATTTCATCTCTTGTGAAATCTGCTTCCAAGAGATTAGGTGTGCTCAGCCGACTCCGAACCTTCTTTACCCCTGCACGGTCGTTGACTTTATACACAGGTTTTATTTGCCCGTGTGGAGTACAACTCTCAAGTGTGGGGAGGCTCCCCACATACAGCTTTTCTCCATAGGATTGAGTCAAAGGCTTTTCATCTCATTAACTCTCCTCTTCTTACTGGCTCCCTTCAACCTCTGTCTCTTCACCGCACTGTTGCATCTTTATCTCTTTTCTGTCGCTACTTCAATGTCACTTCTTCTGAACTGTCTGCTTGCATCCCTCCACCTCTACGATGGGCACGTAGCACCCGTCTAGCAACAAACTCTCATCCCTTTTCTGTCCAACTTTCTAATGCAAGAGTTAACCATTACTCCCAGTCCTTCATTTATGCAACAGGTCAACTCTGGAACTGTCTTCCTGTGTCTGTATTTCCTACTTTCTATATCTCCAGTCTTTCTAATGCAGTGTGTCCAGGCATCTCAAAATGAACGGATCTTAAATTGGGCTTTCTTTTGTATTGTTTTTGTTTTTTCTTGGAAGGAACAGTTTG
>JAGKTI010016596.1:0-19303 GCA_018397915.1 Birgus latro
CACCCAATAACCTGGGACACAAGGCCACTGCATCATCCAGGTCACCACAGTCACCTCCCCTAGGTGTTACCCTAGGTACTCATTTTACCCACCAACCCACAAAGGATGGATGGACACCTGAGTCAAGTGACTCCAGCTGCCTGCACCAGGATTCGAACTCTGGCGTTAACGGGCCGGCAGCTTCACAGTCAGCAATGCTAACCACTCAGCCACCGCGGGGACTGAAGAAGGGTGAAAATGCTGGAGAGGAAGTGACCAAGTTTTGTTTGTGGGGAGAGATGGTTTGAAAGAACGAGAAATGACACTATAAGGAGACAAGGAGGCAAACCTAGTATAACGGGAGAGACACACCGGGGAGGTAGTACGTGAGAGTGAAATGTGGCAACGAGCTTGGTAGTTAGCCATAAAGTTATTTCACTTTAATGCAGAGAACTCAACCACAGAACTCAGCCGCAAGTACATAGAATCACTGTTCAAGTAGAGATTCACACACACACACAAACACACACACACACACACACACCGCTCACTGGCTCAATGGTAACGCTCTTGCCTGCCATCTGGTGGGCTGGGGTTCGCGCTTTGTTGCCCAGGTTGCAAAAAATTTTCACTGACAAAGTGGGTGGTTACTGTCCCCCTTGAGCAGGGGGATGGGTGTGTGCATGTGTGAAGGTCACAGCCTTGCCCATAGATCGGACTATATGAGTTCTCAGCTCTTTTCCAATAGGGTAAAAACTATCACGTCCATCACGTGATCCTGACCAGCCCGATGAATTACACACACACACACACACACTTCTAGTGTATTGAGTAGTTTCTTAGCCATATATTTAGAAGTTAACAAGTATTAGAATTAGGGAGAAGAAATTTTTTCACATATTACCTACTTGGCGTAAAATTCACTAAAAAGACGGAGGTGGTATGGCCCGGGCATCTGCCACCCTCTAAACTAGTGGTTCTAAACCTGGGGGTAATTACCCCCGATGGGGATATTGTGTCTTTTCGATGGGGTAATATCGGTAAAGATTTGCTCGCCGAGTTTTCTTTCTGATTTCTTAAGATATTGATAAATTTGAAGTAATCGCACTTAGAAAGATCCACATTGTCTAACAGTGCAACGCATAGAACTGATTAAAGGAGTGCAGTTTGAACCATCACACTACCAATACAGCCAATTGTATGGCCTGCAGAAAACACTTGTATTCTCGTCAGTTAAAGAAGCTTCCTAACACCTTTTCCTAGGCGATTTATTTTATTTATAACACCTTCCTATGCTCTTCTGTTACATAAATACTTCCAGTATCATAGTGCTCTGTATAAATAATGGATTAAAAGGATATTCCAGTTATATCCAAAAATAAATCGCTAAGGAAGAGGTGTTGGGAGCTCCCTTAACCGACGACAATGCATGCCTTTGTGTAGTGTACTCGAAAACACTTATGTCGTTTTGTAGCTTGTATAATCAGTTGGAAAATACATTACTAGTGCCATCCTGTTTTTCTTTCTCCCGATTTCAATAGGACTGGGTAATAACAGCCTGTCTCGGTGTGTCAAGAGGATAACAGTGGCAAAAAGGTTACGAAACATTGCTCTAATCACTAACTAAATAAATACCAGAAGCCTCAGACCTGGATTTCACGCTTATTTGAGCCCAGCATAGCCAGGGAGACTAGTATGTGTGAATTACAGAAACTGTGAATTAAGAATGGAAGAAGATGGAGGTGGTGACAGTCCGCCTGGAAGGAAAGAATGATGTAATGGCACCGTGTGAGGCTAAGATGAAAGGGATTGAAATGGATGAGTGAGTAGTGACAGCTGCAAGGACAGGTTCCGTGTGAGTGCACGTGGAAGGAGTAAAGAGGGTGTGGGTCTACTGGTGGAGGTTGAATGACAGAAGTATGAGAGATTATAAAGCTATTAATTCAAGCTGCATTTGCATTGTGTTAAATTTAAGTTGTGAGAGTGTAAGTGGTTCTGATGACTGCATATTCATCGTGTGATGACAGAGACATGGATGAGAAGTATTAATTTTGGAATCAACTGGGTAAAGTGACTGAACACATTCCAGAGAGTTATAATCCTCATGAGGAGTGATCTGAATGGATTATTTAGTAAAAATCCTGTAAATGATCTGATGAATTTCGTTAGTTTGCAAACAGAAAACTGTATGGACGCCGGCTGAAAGATATGCACCAGGAAAGGAAGCTGTGCGTAATGAATTCATGTTTTACGGACGAATCGGGCATAAATACACATGGCATATATAGACAGTGAAGCAGTGAACGCTGATGGAAGCCTAATTGATTTTGCACTTGTTGAAAGATCCTTGGGCGTCTGATTGATACGAGAGTCGAAACGGCCGATTGTCTGATCACATGATTGTGGTATGTAAGATGAAATTAAGAGGTGCCTGGAAAAAGAAATGTGACAGGGTTACCCAGAATGAAAGAATAAAAATTGAAAAAATTTAAATCAAAGCAATAGAAGACGAAAGTGAGCAAAAGATAAAGGAATTACGGTTAGTGAGTTGGGAATAGATGAAAATATAAAATTTGTTGAGATCCTACGATGCGTATGGCTCCAGGTACTAAAGGTGTGTGTGGTTTGCAAGGGTGTCATCTGGTAAGGATGGAACAGCGTGGTGGATTGTGAAAACCGAAGTAGTAGAGTGAACAAGAAAGAAATGGATAGAGTGGATGGAAGAAAAGCGAAAGACAGAGGGAAAATGACGAGAGCAAAAGCGTGTAAAGAGATTGTTTAAGAAGGGGAAAGTAACTTAATAATTTGGAAAAATAAAATATTATCCCGAGAATAAGAAGCAGTGTTGGAATGAAGTATAAAGTGAACGTGTAATGAAGGATGATAATGCTGACTATCTATTTATTGCCAGACGCCTTAATCCCGTAAGGGGTGGCCACAAACAAATCGCCTCCATGTCACCCTGTCCCCGCCATTTTATTGCCCTGCTCCCAGCTCACACACACCCCTCTCTCATATACCTCTCCACTCCATCCCTCCATCTCATTCTTGGCCTCCCACTCCCTCTCCCCCCCTCCACCTCACTCATATACACTCCTCGTCAGTCTCTCACTCTCCATCATTTCCACATGGCCAAACCACCTCAATGTGTTTCTCTTATCGCTTCCTATCATATCCACATCCACACCATAACGCTCCTTCACTTCCTCATTTGTCAGACGTCTCTCCATGTGACTCCACATGCTCCTTTCAAATAACTCATTTGCTAAGGATGCTAAAACTGGAAGTGAACTGTGAAACAAATGAAAACTTGATATGAGAAGCTGATCAACGGGAATGCCGACATCAGGGTAGTGGAAACAAGGACTGGATAGAGTAGTGGACAGGAAAGGATACAGGTACCTAAGGGTGTGTAACTGGAAGAAGTGGAAGGCTGCTGTGAAGAGATTAAAGGATGAGAATGCAGCAGATGTTGACAAGACACCTGCAATATGACAAAGTGAAATGGAGAGCATACTGTTCAACTGAAGCATGTGAAGAAGCCTGGATGAATGGAATTGTATCGGTGGAGTGAAAGAAAGCTAGAATAGTTCCTTCGTATAAGAGTAACCTGAGTAAATACACAAGTGATCGTGCAATACATCTGTTGAGTGTTGTGAGCAAAGTATTTGAAAGAATGATGATGATAACTGTATGACAAGTTTCGGAATATCTTGTGATTGATGAACACAGTGGTTTCTGGTGAGGCAGGGGATGTGTGGATCGAACACGTATTTGTAGGAGTCTGTAACAAGGTAAATAGTGGACAAGGCGTGTGTGAGGGACTAAATGATATATATGGTGTTTATAATTTTTGAGACACCATGTAACAGAGTGAATATAGAGGGATTATGGAAGATGTTATGTATGTACCGTAGAGTGTGGCTGAATACTGTACTGTTTTTTTTTTTTAATGGATGAAGCGAAGGTTGTACATGAGTAGCTGAATGGCTGGGTGAGTGTGACGCGGGTGTGTGATATCTCAATGGCTGTCCAGTCTTTTTATCAGTCTGCTCGTCTGTCTGTCTGTCTACCAATACCGTACATCTATCTATCTATCTATCTATCTATATCTGTCTCTACCTATCTTTCTATCTATCTATCTATCTGTAGAAGTAGATAGATATATAAATGCCGCAAAAAAATGTGCCAGTACGGTAAACAACGCCCACCTGTTCCTTGTACTAAGCAGAACATGGAATGTATTTAAGGAGAAAGAAGCAAAAGTTTTACAGTTTGGCTTTAATATATTTATTCATTAGTGCTTATTCTTCTCACCAAAAGGAATCGCTATCATGCAGTTTGGCAAGGTAAAAGACAATATTTCAAAATAGATGAAATAATGCATTGTATTGTTGTTTATCTTTACCGATCTGAAGGCCCTTTGTGCTTTTCGTGTTTTCTTGCAGTTCCACAGCTGCCTATCCCTCAGTAAACTAGGATTATCGCAACACTCTCCTCCCTACAGATCCCATTAGATCCAATTATGAGAGTGGTGGGGGGTGAACAGAACTGGTAAAAATATATCAGCTACCTGAGCACACAATAACAAGAAGGAGCACCCAAAGATTCCAACACCTGCTTTCATCTTCGACAATTTACTCTCAAAATGTAATTACTTTATTCTTGCCTAACCCTTAACACTTCCACCGGCCATGGATCATATAAGAAAAAAATGTCTGAGCTGACTTTGTGCAGTGACCTTAACCTTTGACTTTTCCCCAGTGACCTTGACCTTTGGCTCCTTGTCCTTAAAATCAAATCCTTTTAGCCTCGATTTAGCCTGAAATAGCACAGAGTTTTTCTACATAGGATAATAACTTTAAGTTGACCTTGCCTTGTGACCTTGACCTTTGACATATTGCTCTACGAGTGATCCTCAACTCATCCATCAAGATCACATCAAAACTGTTCTAATTATTTTGCTTGAAATACGACTTTGACCTTTGAGTGAGTGTTCTCAAAACTGGATTCCTTCGTTGCTGCCTTCCGCCAAGTGTGGCTCAGAACAGACAGAGACTAATTTGAATTTGCCCTGTGACCTTGATCTTTGACCTATCTGTGACCTTGACCTTTAAATGATTGCTCTGAAAATCGTTTATGCTTACCCTATCTTTAACCCTGCCACAAAGTTTGGACTAAATCAGATTTAGAATATTTAAGTTTACCTTGGCATGTGACATTGGTCTTTGATCTTCTGTTATAAAAAACAAGCGGTTTAGTCCTTGACTGGCTCTTAACTCCTCCAGCAAAATTAGTTGAAACAGGGTCAAAACTAGTTCAGTTGATTATCAGTGACATATGGACCGAACTTTGACCTTACCCTGTGACATTGACTCGGACTGAATATTCTCAAAACTGACTCGCCTCATTCTTGCCATATCTTCACCCAAGTTTGACTAAATTGTATAAAAATTGTTTATCTTGCTTGGTCAGCACTTGGCCTAATCCTGTAACCTTGCTGTATGACCTACTGTATTGTAAAAAAAAAAAAAAAAAAAAAAAAGCAGGTTTCCTCTAGGGGTATCCCTCAACTCTGCCACTCTGCTTGGCTATATCAGATAAAAATCTTTGAGTTGTTTACACACACACACACACACACACATACTGTACACGCGCGCTTCTTCTTCAAACATAACACTCGATGTCGCTCAGCGGGCTCGGGTGTAAAAGTCACACCACAAGTAAGTGTAAGTTTGGCACGTCTGGGGTGTGTGGCAGAGACAACACACATTGCTACGTACGAGGATCCCCCAGGTGACTGACTGAGAATGGTGCTTGGTTCAGTGCAGGCACCTACACCATCACTGGCCAAGCACAGCATTTACCATGCCCGTCGGAGCAGGCTCTTGGTATTCATTGCAGGGAATGGCATACCTTGTACAACCATTTAAATATATTTCTTTCCCCTGCAATGACTTTTGCATACAGGTGGCAGTGATACAGAACTAGAGTAAAGGTGTGAATGAACATAGCCTAGGCCTCCTGTGCATGTTCACACACACTGAGTCACCGGTGAAGCCTGCAAAGGAGGTGTTTATTCATGTACATCCTTACAGTAGCACTGCAACTCTGCCACTTGTATGCAAAGTTCATTAGAGGGAGAAAAGAAATATATGCTCTGAGGCAACCGGACAATTTCTCAGTACCACCACATCTAGAGT
This sequence comes from Birgus latro, assembly GCA_018397915.1. Taxonomy (NCBI): domain Eukaryota; kingdom Metazoa; phylum Arthropoda; class Malacostraca; order Decapoda; family Coenobitidae; genus Birgus; species Birgus latro. The sequence continues at coordinate 6,183 of JAGKTI010016596.1, forward strand.
ATTATGTTTAGTTTTAGATGGGTAATTTGAAACCAGTGAACAATGACGAAATTGATATCCGGAATGAGGTGCAAACCTGCGGTGTTTGAGAACAAAAAATCAGAAGTTAAGGTCACATAGCAAGGTCACAGATTCTTAGACCAAACTTAGTGAAAGGGTATATGGTAAGACAAGTAAGTCAGTTTTGTGAATAACTGGTCGATGGTCCAGGTCACCGGTTAAAGCCTAATGTTCTGCCCTTACATCATCTGTAGGCTGCAGGTGCGGGGCCCTTCGAGTGTTCTTTTTTGTTACCTCATAGATCATTGCTTTCTTTTACTTTTTTCTCTTTAATTATTTCTTCATATGTTTCACATTTCATTCTCTGATTTTTCAACCATCGCATTCTGCCCAGCTGTTCCTTTGTTAGTAGTTGATACCCTTGTAACACCACATAAGACACCAGCATTTCTGTATGCACTCTGTAAGCTTGCCAAATTCATTTCCTCCCAATTCACCAATCCTAAGTCATCCACCACCTTGACATCATAAAGTATTCATCTGTCATTTCTTTTTTGTTCGGCTTTTCCACCATCAGCCTTTGATTCTGAGAACTCATTTTGTCTCAAGCACCTCCCAGTGTCACCTTCCATACCACAGCATCTGATCATATAAACCATTACATCAGCCTTTCACCACTCTAGTGTCGACAACACCCACAAGCATCTTTCTCTTTACAGGATATAAACAATCAGGCTCCTTTCAGATATTCCTCAAGTCTATACCATGCATATTTATGTACCTCTGTGTGCCTGATATGTTAGTAATGTATAATTCTGTATGTCCTTCAATCACTATCTATGTAACTCGTCCCTCCAAAATGGTGCAATACATCATTCACAAATCAAATAATGACATCCAGAAGACCTGTAATGCAGTTAAAAGCACCTGTGATGCCAAGTATCATATTAATCAGAAAAGTTATTATTTCAATGGATTTCAGATGATCACCAGGATACCGAGACCTCCGATAAAGAAAGCATGAACTTAGTGATGGAAGGAGTGGCGCTTGTGAAGGAGATCCAGCTGGCCATGCAGAAGGAATTCAGTGCCTTGAAGAGTAGCCTTCGTGCCCAAGGTTAGTTGTACATACCACTGAATGTAACATCATCATCATCATCACCATCATATTTTTTCCCACTTGAAGAGGGAGTGAGGTGGGACTCCAAAGAAAAAGCTATGAAAGTGGGAAAATTTTCATTTGCAAGCTCATTGGAACTGGAAATATTACATAAATCTTGGCGTCACAACTCGGTCATATGGCTTCAAAAAACAACAACTTAAAATCTTATGTACTAGAATAAAGTCAGTATCTCCATGTAGAAATACAGCTAAAAATGACAAAAAAAAAAAAGTAAATTAATACCAATTACCTATAAAAAGAGTAGGGAGCCTGCCTTTTTGAAAAAGCCAAAAACATCAGTAGGATGGCAACAGGCTTCTCCAAGCATCAACGACCCTCTTGGGAATGAAAAGTGCTCGATGGCCCAATTAGTATCATTATCAGTTTTGATCTGGAGATGCTAATTAGACAATTTTGGAGAAAAATATTTTCCAAATATTAACTTCTAGTGTGAAATGTGACAAACCTTAGTGCTTTATGGGAAAGAGTGTCTATTTCAAGGCCAACACTCTCACAGTTGGTGTCCTCTTGGCTTTTGATGGAGTTAGGGGTGGGTTGCACTCGATTTTTGGCGATTTACTCGAAAACCATTAGTTGTATCGAAATTCCGAAAACACAAGGCAAAGGCTCGTGAAATTCTGCATATAGACATATATTTTGCTCTTGCACGGTGCAGGCAAAATTTTGCTCGAGGATGTTGGGAAGTTATTTGAAGCTGTTTCTACTCTGTGGGCAAATAAAATCCATGGGAATATTTTCTTTGTGTGCCAGTATTGGCTGCCCTCGCTCCATTCACTCTGATCATGTCCTTGAAACTTGTTGAAAACTTATGGTACCCGAGAGGGTTATCATGTTTGGTTAGATACAAGTGAGTCAAAACACGTGATGAAAACAAGATTTTTCAAACCGATTTTTCCTGCACCACGGACATAGAAAATGTTTAGGGACACCACAGCCTAGGAGTTACGAAGGCCAAAAAAAAAAAAAGTTGGATAGCAAGAGGCTCCTCCAAGCATCGATGACAGGTAGTAGGCACCATCTGTTCTTCTCTGCCTATGGAGACACCTCTGATGCAGGTCCCCCAGACTCAGACACTCGACCAGCAACTGACGGACAGTAAAGGATACAAGGCAGTCATCACAACACATTGTTGAGTCTCACCAAACATCAGGAACCCATGAGTAAGCTGTGAGTGTCCAATGCAAAGCCGGGCAACAGCCACCTCCAATCGCCGAGACATAGAGGAGAAAACCCTCAGTACAACCTCCCTCAGAAAAATCCTTATAATTTATTATGAACAACAGCATCCAACTGTCTCTGCCAACAAGTACGAATCACAGACAAAAAGGAAGGTGTTATATCGGAAGCAGGAATCGGGTAGTTACACCCTTCCTCAGAAAAATCTCCTTATAATTTATTACGAACAACAACATCCAACTGTCTCTGCCAGCAAGTACTAATCGCAAACATCAAGGAAGGTGTTGTGTTGGAAGCAGGAATCGGGTAGTTGGAAAGGAGTCGTTGAGGAGACGTGGCTTTAGCTAATTTATCCACCTTCTCATTGCCCTCCACACCAACATGTGCAGTAACTTAACAAAACTGGACAAGCTTACCACACCTCTGGATCAGGAAAACCCACTCAGGAATGGCAAGGACCAGGGATGACCTGAATTTAAGGAATCAAGGGCCAAAAGGGTACTTTGAGAATCATTAAAACTCATAAAAGAAGCCACCTCTTGTGTTAAAATCAGGTGAAGAGCTAAAATGACGGCAGTCAATTCTACAGTAAAAATAGAGGAATCTAGAGGAAGACTTTCACCCCTCACAAAATTTGGGAAAACCACCCCAAAATGGAGACCAGTGTCTGACTTCAAACCATCTGTATATATAGGAGCGATGCCTCTGTGAATGGACGAATGTTCCAAAAGTAGCTGATAGAAGCTAGAGAAGAGACAAAAACTTGGCACCTTCAATGTCTCTGCACACCTGCACCTCTGCAAGGAACTGTAGAGTGATCCTTGTTCTGCAGAGACCTAAATTCCCCATAATCTGCCTGACCCTGTACCCCAAAGGATTTGGAGTTTGACGATGGGGATCATAATACTGAAAAATGACTGATGTGACACAAAAACAGCAGTAAGTGGGTCTGGCAAACATCTCACACGTTTCCTGCAACAAATGATTAGTGACTTGCACTGTAGATCTTAGGGAGGCAACCAGTTGCAAAATGCAAACCAGCATGATCCACGGGATCGAGAACACTAAGCTGGGGTACAGTAGCAGAGTACGCCTCGCAGCCATAGGCAAGTTCAGATCTAACTAAGGGTTGATGCAGGTGCAGCAGTGTCTTTCGATCACCGCCCCACGTGTGAGATAGTACCCTTAATAAATTCCTTACTTGTGTGCAAGACACTAGTAGATGTATCAAATGTGAAACCCAAGTTAGCCTGGAGTCAAACATTAAGCCAGGAAAGTTGGCCTCCTCCATGCACTGTAGCCAGTGCCCACTTAAAAATATATCAGGGTCTGGGTGAATCCTCCTTATTCAACAGAAGTGCATAGCAACAGTCGTCCTTGAAGAAAAACAAAAACCTCTCCAGTCCACTCGGTTGGTGACCCTGTCCAGTGCTGGCTGAATTCTTCTCTCCAGGAGCCAACAACCCATCCTGATAGTCATCCACATAATGGGAAAAAGAAACCACTTCAAGCAAGGAATTTTTTATGCCATTGATGGCAACAGCAAATAAAGGAACACTTAACACACTTCCCTGTGGAACCCCCTCCTCCTGAACTCGAGGGACAGAGAATAAGGAGTCCACACGGACTTGAAACCTGCAGTTTGACGAGAAGTTACTAAGGAACAATGACAGGTGGCCATGCAGCCTAAAACTGCGAAGCTGACTCAGAATCCCATGATGCAATACCGCATCATATGCCTTTTCCCCGTCAAAGAACACAGCCACAAGATGTTGCCAAGATTCAAAAGCCTCACAGACTACCGACTCAGATCTGATGAGGTTGTCTGATGTACATCACATCCTACTAAACCCAATTTGTGATGGAGAAAAGAAACCATTTTAGAGACTCTAGATACCTCATGCTAACTATATTCTCAAACAGTCTGCAGACACAAGATGTCAAACAAATGGGACAATAATTATAAGCATTAGAATGATCCTTACCTGGCTTAGGGAACAGGAGGACTATACTCATCATCCAGTTAGTGGGCATTATATCTTCATCCGATATCCTATCAAAAAGATATAATAAAAACTACAGAGAATCGTACGGCAATGTCGAATCATAGCATACGGAATATCAGCAGGTCAAGGAACAGTCACTACACTGCTGGACAGCAGCAGGTATTCACGGAGAGAGAATAATATATATACTGTAAGGTTCCCCTCCGCTAGACAGAAATGAAAGACCTAACCTCTCCTGTTAATGCTGGAAACAGATAAATGACTGAGAGGAATCCGACTGAGAAACATTACGAAAGTGCACTACCTCAAAAGCGTTGAATACAGAGGATCTCTGAATCTGAAGTACCGGGGAAGGAGGTGAATACTTGCTTGTAATTTTCCTCACCATTTTCCAGACTAGTGGTAAAGGAGTGGATGAGGTGAGAGACGAGACATAGGTTCTCCACGAGGAGAACCTACCAATAACTGGAACGAGCTTTCTTTAACTGAATTTTAAAATACACAATATCTTTATTCCTTCTGTATCTCCTACTAGCAGCTTTGTAGACACTTCTAGCCAAAACACACTCCTCATTCCACCAAGGCACAGGTTTCCTGAAAAACTTTTCAGATGTTGGAGAAATGGAAGAAAGACCAGCCTGAAATACGGTAGATGTAAAATACCCTTCTGCATCATCAACGTTCTGAAAGTCAGGAACACTACAGTCAAGACTGCAGTGTTCCACAAACTCTGCCCAGTCAACCTTCCTCAAACACGAGCGAGGGACATGCTACACCAACACGGAGTTGCATGCTTTAACCACAATAGGGCAGTGATCAGTACCTTGCAAGTCAGGCAAAGTCTCACGCTAGAAGTCCAACGAACAATCAGGGAAGACCAGTGTAAGATCAAAAACATATAGAGTACTAGTTATAGTTTGTACATGAAAATGTGTCGGGTCGCCCGTAGTCAGAAGAATCAGGTCTAAATACTCAATCAAAGATGAGATCACGGGAACTACATAGAGTATTACCCTACAAAGGATGATGCCCAGTTAGGCCACCTACAACAAATGGCCTAGGAAGTTGACAAGTAAGGCACGTGAGATAGGTACAGAGGGAGGAAAGTAAAGGCAACAGAATATGCGACTTTTCTCCAGGTGTAACTGAACAGCCGCAATCTGCAGGGAGTTTCGTATGTGACATCCAGTCAGTGGCATTTAGTCTGTGCGAGGCAGCCAGTCAGAGAGGACTGATGGACAGTCAGTGAACAGTCGTGAGTAAGTGGCGGACGGACAGTGATAAAGTCTGTGACAGAGTTAGTGAGCCACAGTGGGGGCTAATTAGCAAAGGACAGAGTAGTCAGCCAGTTAGTAACTGATTATCAGTCGGTCACTGAACGGACAATGAGCGAGTAGTAATCAGTGAAAAACGAAGGTAGCAGGAGAGAGAGAGAGAGAGAGAGAGAGAGAGAGAGAGAGAGAGAGAGAGGGAGGGAGGGAGAGAGAGAGAGAAGCAACAGTGTTTTGCAAGTGTACCGTAGCTGTGCTTAGATGGAATAGAAACCCAAATGCTCAGCGGCCTTTGATTATCATCCTGCATTGTCAGCGTGTCGTTTTCGACGTCTTAACGAACCTGTACGGTGTAACAGTAGTATCTAAGAATAGAAGTTTTTTCTCTTTCGCTTCAACATGCATACAGTTCACAGTAGAAGAGAACAGACGAGGGAGCTAAATACTCTGTGTACTGTAAACCAACCAGCCAAGATTATTTTATCCGCTATCCCTCTGCACCCAATGAAGGGATCAGTTCTAGAGTTGCTAAAGGATTCTTCGTTAGTACGTTTAAATTTTGCAGTAATGAGTTCATAGAAGAAGACATTAAATACATAATAGAAACATTTAAGAAGCTATGTTTTCCGGTAGGCATGTTGTTAAAATTAAGAAGGAAGGCAGTTGATATCATTATAAGAAAACTGATAATTCAAATCTTCCATCAAACGATGACCGTACAAGATATGTATCTGTCCCCCAACTCAACCAAGGCTTCGGTTGTCAACAGTTACTTACAGAAAGCAAGTCTTAGAATCGCAGCATCCTCAGGACGCAAAATAGAAGAAATAATCAACACAAAAATGGAAGGAAGTAACAATGAGAATCGTTTAGTATACAGCATACCATGCGGTGGATGCTCGAAAACACACATAGGGGAAACAGAACGAGGAATGGATATACGGATAACAGAACTCAAAGTAGACTTACGGCATCACAGAATATCTAATTCTCTTGGGATGCGCAAAGATCAGCACAATCATGTGCCTAAGTGGGAAGAAGCTACAGTCATTGAGAAAGATATGAGCAAATAAATAAAAGAATGTTGGAAGCCGCTCACTTCTGTGTAAAACTGTAACTATCCACAGGGAGGTATTTTTCAGCCTATGTAGGTATACAGCGAGGATAGCACTAATGTTGCAATTGGGGGTGGGATAGGACGACGGAATTTTCCTAGAGGTAGTCAGTCAGTCTGTGACATGGGAAGGAGGAGGGGTATAAATGTCTCTGATCTATCAGTTCTTATTCAGTTTCTTTGAAGATGGGTTCTGTGTAGCCCGAAACATTACAGAAAATAAAGACTTCAAGCTCTAACCTGTGTTTCTCTCCCATCCAGTATTTCCAAAGATCCGATTCTTTTCTCATTTCTTTAAACGAACGTTTCGCAGAATCTCAGCCTTTTGTTTTTTCTACCAAGAAATATTCATAAACAACAGTGAATCGTATGCAGACATCAGGTTTGATATACTCCACCCTTCATATTGATCATCATCCCCGCTTCTTTGTCCGCAACAAAAGGTTTACGTCTCTCATAACCTCGTCCAAAAATTTACTAAATAGCCACGGGGACACCACATCATAGTCTTACTCCATCGCTAATATTAAGTAACTCACTTGAACACCCATCTACTCTTACACTTGCTGTTTTATTGTCATTAAAACTCTTTCACCGTTCAGCAGTTCTTCATGCACAATGCACATACATAAAGCCTTCCATAATCCCTCTCATTCCACTTTGCCATATGCTTTTTCGCCATCAACAGCTGACGTTCCTTCACACGCACATTCTCTACTCTCTGTCCGACTGCAAACGTCTGATCCCCATATCCCCTACTCCTAAAACAAAATGTTCTTCACGCACCAGATATTCTGACATATTACTTACATTTTCTACCATTATTCTTCCATTCACTTTGCCTATAATGCAATGCACACATCCCATGATAATAACTGGACATATTTCAATCACTTACTAGTATATAAAAGCTAGGTCACAGCTTGCTTCTGCTCCACCGGTGCAGTTCCACTCGTCGAAGAGTTTTGGTATAATTCCGACGAACACTAATATTAATTCCATTCTCTCCACCATTTTTTTTTTTTCATATACACCATCTTCACTTTCCCCCTGTCCATTCTTCAGTCTTCACTTCTTCATTTCTGCCTGTGTCATATTCTTAGGCACAGCATTCTTTTCCTATGAATCACAAAAGTCAATCATTGTAAAATATTTCTTCCATCTGTGCCTTATTTCGTTTCAGTATGTTAGTAATCATCTACCGTTATACCTCAGTTTTTTACATTTTTCCACCCTCACTCTTACATTTTTCCACCACTTTGAAGAAAGCTGTCTTATTTGTAGAGCACTCCACGTTAATTTTCTCCCTCCATCATCAGCATCGTCGATATTGTTCTTTTCACTCTTTACTAATCAGTGCTTGTGTTTCTTACTCTTCGATTTTAATTTCTTTCATTTGAACTCCTTGCTTGCATCCACTCTAACCACTTGTTTCTCTTTTTTCTCTCATATCTCCTTCAACTCTTACAACCCACGAAGCTGTACTTCATTTTACAAGCCAATATCATTGCAACATCACTCACAGCATTAGTATTCCTAACCAAACATCCCTAATATACTGACCTTTACTCCGCTGCCTTCAGCTTATACTCGTAGTCATCATCCTCAGTTGCTTTGCTTCTCAGGTCCAATACTTTCAGCCTTTCACTCAGAGTATTCCGTTTACCCCTTATCTTCCATGCTTATTTTAACATTCACTTTTCATACTACGAGTATATTATCAACTTCACTTCTGTACTGCCCACCTACCATCGTTGTGTCAACAGTACTCACACATCTTTCTCTCTGCAAAGATATAATCAGTTTGACTCTTCATCACTTCCTTCAGTTTTTCTGTACTGTGGATGATTATGTGTTTTTTCATCATTTAAATATAAATCACTAATGCATGCCCTCCAAACAAATATGGTTTAGTTGGCATCCATAATCGTCCTCCCCTGGCACAGTAAAACGTCACATTACATCATCCACAGTAATTCTGGGAGACAGTTTTCTCCTCTACCAACACCAGATATATAAATCGAGAAAAAAGTTAATACGGTATCGAGCAAGTGCGATGACACTTATCAGATTATTTCAGATGTGATGCTCTCATGTAATTTCAGAAGTGATCCTTTTATCTAATTTCAGATGATGCTGAGAACACTGAGACGTCTGTGAACATAAGTTTACTGATGGAAGAGATGGCACTGATAAAAGGCAACCAACTGACCATGCAGGAGGAATTCGCCAAACTGAAGAGTGGCCTTCGCGCCCAAGGTTAGTTGTACGTACCATTAAACCTGGTCACTTTCACGATAATGACTCATTCATATGGTCTTAGGCTTTCTCTGAGGTAAACTTCATTGATTTATACAACATAATGTCCGCTGTCTGTCATATCTTGTGCAACAAAAATATGGATAAATGAAAATATATAACGAGAAAGTACGTCTCTTCGACATGGAATAGCAATCATCGTTCTGATCTTATTTTCCACTCACATATTAGGTAGGAAGGATCCATAAGCGGGATACAGAGAGTGCTTATGAAGGAAAACTATGAACAGATGCCCATCGAAATTGGCCACTGGGTTGCAGCCTTTGCCATGTGCATCGCCATACTTGCTTAATTCACCTATTTCTAGCCTTCATCAGTTTATTTTGTTTTTATTTTTATTTTTATTAGCATTTTTTTTTAGCGTCCATACCTTGCCTCTTCACACATTCGTTACCTTATCCAGTTACTTTCTCAGCCATCAGTATTACCTCCTACCACCGCCAGGCTCTCTCAGATACACATTTTTTCCCCCTATAATTCTATTCTCATTTATTCTCTCCGACAAGGAGAGTATGTGTTCACCCCTGTTTGTTAGTCTGTTTGTCTGTTAGCAGGATTACTCAAAAACTAAATGAGAGATTAGGACCAAATTTGATAGGTAGGTAGATAGCCCATGTCCCTGGGAACAATCGATTAACTTTTGGGACCGATCCGGATCGTATTACAGATTCTGGATCCGTAAAACGCTGTTTGCGAAACTCTAATCACTAATGAGAAGCCCTAACCCATTATGAAGAGTGGTTTGGAAATTACGTTGCTCTTGTCAGAGAGATGCGCCCCACCAGTGCCCCTCTAGTTCTTTGTGTTCGTTTGCTTTGTGTGTTGCACCAGACTAATCTCAGTTGATGGCAAGTGTTTTGTTGGCCATGTTTGCTTGAAATTATAGACTTCCCAGATTTGAACTCGAGTTAGTCACGTAATATACCAAGCCTCTTGCACTACACCNCACTACACCACTCTGGCGTTACGTAATATACCAAGCCTCTTCCACTACACCACTCTGGCGTTACGTAATATACCAAGCCTCTTCCACTACACCACACTGGCGTTACGTAATATACCAAGCCTCCTCCACTACACCACACTGGCGTTACGTAATATACCAACAGCCTTTTGCTACACCACACGAGGGTCTTCCACTACACCACACTGGATTAAGTGACTGACCAATCCTCACTCTTTACACCACTGGCATGGAGGGTAGATCACTGTATTTCCACCCCACCACATCGGTATTAATAACTGTATGAGCCTCACAATCACTAGGTATCTGGACCCACTACTGATGACAGGCAGAGTTGTAAATCGTAGTCCTTTCATTCACAGCCCAGTTATAGATGAATGGTGGTCATCTTGCACGGTATTCTGTCGTAAGAGATTTGCAGAATGAGAAAGTGAGAGATCTGTAGAAGCGATGAGTGAGTTTATGATGGAATGTAGAAGAAGCTGAAACAGGGCACAAATAAAGCGAAAATACTACTGTTCGACGGGGGGGGGGAAAGGCCTAATGAATTTTGGGGCACACATTACCGTAATTCGCTGGGGAGAGGAAGAGCTTTTAATATCTGAGAGCTACATTTTTTTTATTTGTTTCAGATTTCAGTGTGAATTGAATGACATGTAAATTTAGACAAGTAGCGTAAGAAGTGTAATAAGTAACACTTGTTAATATTCTTATTTAATATCTGAGAACTACATTTTTTTTCCCAAGTTTCAGTCCGATTTGAATTACATGTAAATTTAGACAAGTAGCGTTAGAAGAGTATATAGTAAAACTTGGCAATATTCTTGTAAACTGGAAGGATTCTGCGTGGATGTGTCATGGAACTGAAATCTTAGCAGTCCATGATTAAGTATTTCTTGGCTACAGTCCACAGGAATATGCTGTTGCAGAAGTTCACATGTAAGCAGGACGGATACCAGGAGTAATAAAGAATTTTGCAAGAAAGGATTGAAGGAGTGATATCAGGCGCTGACGAATGAATGAAGCGAAGAAAACAGAGACGGTGTTTTAAATAACCTGAAGTACAATGTTGCGAACGAAATTTTCAGAAAAGGATGACGGTGTTGTGAAAGAAGAGACAGGAACTTTATACGAGAGAGAGAGAGAGAGAGAGAGAGAGAGAGAGAGAGAGAGAGAGAGAGAGAGAGAGGTATGTGAACAGCAATTAGACTGAATCCATTTCATTAACGACAACGCATGAAAGAGCAAAGCTTTGGTGTTGATATATAGGTCTCTGCTTCAAGTACACGATACCTATATGTAACATGAGAATGCTTTAATCATAGGAAATTTTGCGTAACAAGTCAGCACAGGTCCTGACATTCAAAACTGTTTAGATACGTTAACATTCTCAGGCTTACGTTACTGCCATCTGAATAAAATCGTCTGGCGTTAGGGGGACTAAAGTAGTAGAGAAGACAAGACTGTTAGTTGTTTAATGTTGGCACGATTAACACTCAAACTCCTATGACTCTCAAATGAATACCGTCTGGCGTTAGGTGGACTGAAGTACTAGAGAAGACAAGACTACGTGGGATTTTACTGACAGAGTTAACTGACTCCCGTGACTCATTCCCAGATGAATAAAACCATGTGTTAGTATTTGGAATAAAATGCTAGAGAAGAAGGTGTCCTCTCAGCCTCCTAGGGCCTACTCACAGCTGAATAAAATTGTCTGGAATTAGTTGGAATAAAAACTGAAGATACCACTGGAGTAAAGGGTACACTACGGGGAAAAATATTCAAGGAGACCTCACGTTATAAAGAGACACCCTCGATAAATCATCATCATCATCATCATCATGGTCAGCGTGAATTAATCTCCTGCAGGAAAAGTGATGAACATATAAATGATGTAAAAAAAAAAAATAAAAGTCAATTGCTCCCACATTATTGTCATAGTAGATACGGTGCCCTATGGTCTTTACTTCAGTCTTATAGTCTTCAGTTATCGCCATATGAGGGGACAAACTTCCCCACCGACTGCAATATCCTGTGTCTGTACCCCTCGCAAAGCATCAGATATCTCCCTGAAAATCGTACTTGTCATTGATGCTATGCTACAGACGGTATGATATTATTATCCTACATTCATATGATCCAGCGTCTATGAAAATCCCTGACTGTGGTATCCTAATATTATCCTTTCTGAACGTTCCAAAGTCCACTTTATATGGTCTGCGTTAAGCTTTCGAATTATTGATCCACAAGTTAGAACACAAATAGCACACTGAATATATTTATTTCTTATTTTGTATCATGTTCATGTTTCACCTCCTCCTCATGACTCGCAAGGCTAATGGAGGTAAACGCACGTCGCATGATAGTGTTATTAGTGCTTGTGATGTCACGAAATCATATTCCCTGATTGTTGTCTCGTAATGCAGATGAAATACTGAAGCAGTGCATGACCCGATATATTACATGAAGTGTTAAACTAGTTCTTTCTTTTCCTGAAGATGAAATTGAGTTTGAACGTGAGATTTACTCCACGAAGCTGTTGGACCTTCAGCAGCAGCTGTCTGCACTCAACTCAAGCCTCGCCTCCATAGGTAAGTTCAGCGCTCTAACAGTGTCGTACCCAAAGTGTGTTCTAACTTCCAGTGCATTTTTTTTCAATTGCTATGCCACTCATAGCAGGCCAGGTAATCAGTATTGGTCCATTAAATTTAGATGGCCAGTCAACCACAGGAATAAGAAAATTTGTCTTTGAAAAGGTAGGTAGTTGAGTCACGTAGAGAGAATGGATGTGAGTACGATGGTGAGAAAAATATAAATGAATGAATTTGAGGATAGGAGTCATGGAAAGCTAAGAAGATGACTGGATAATGAACTTGAATGTGTTAAACAAAAAAAGCGAGGTGTGAAATCCGATAAAGTTAAGGAACTGACGAAGGACAGAAATGTATGGAAGAGGTTCTGCATAAGGGGATGTGGATGACAAGAGTTGCATTCCTTTCGTGTATTGTAGTCGACGTAATGATCTCAGTTCCACAGGCAGTACAAAGCGGTGTGTGTGTGTGTGTGTGTGTGTGTGTGTGTGTGTGTG
>JAGKTI010016597.1:0-19303 GCA_018397915.1 Birgus latro
AAAAATGATCACATTTAACGGGTCCAGCCACGCAAATTTACTGTGTATATATAATTTACATGTAACTACTTGGGCAATAAACCAGTCTGAATTTGAATTTGAATTTGAGGTTTGCGGGTTTTTGAGTTAAGGATGGCGGGCAGTTCGAATCCAATCTCACTCCCATTACTTTCATGCAGCCTTAATATTAAAGTGAGAACAAATATTTTTGTGACAATTTTAGGTTAGAAGTGAGTGAAGGGAAAAGTTTTTACTCAGAACTTATAAACGAACTCTACAGGTTACTGGCACCATTACAAAATCTTCGACAGGGAGCCCAAGCTAGGTGGGAGGAGGCGTCTTTGACTGCAGTCATGAAGTTACTGCAAGCACAAACTGAAGGACAGAAAGAACTCAGTGAACAACTACAAGCACAAAGTGAAAGGCAGAAGGAGCTCAAGAACGAACTCAACGAACAACTACAGGCGCAAAGCGATGAGCAGAAAGAGCTCAAAAAAGAACTCAGAGAACAACTAAAGGCACAAAGTGAAGAGCAGAATGAATGACATGGACGGCTTGAAGAGGCATTACAGGAGCAAGAGGAGGAATTACAAGTGAGGATGCAGGGACAGCTAGACGCTTTCATGGGGGAAGTGAAAGAACAGCAACAGTTGAAGAAGGAAGTATACGCTGAGTTACAGCAGCAGGAGCGTAAGGTAAGCAATAACGTGATGGAGTGCGGACAGCATGTAGATGAGCAGTTGAGGATAATTAGTGAGAGAATTCAGGCTGTTGAGAAATCTTGTACTTTTGAGCCTCAGGTTAGTGTACAGGGAGCATATGAAAAAAAAAAGTGTATGGTGAGTCCTGACGAATCCCAAGCATCTAAAGGTACCATTAGAGGGTTGAGTAATCAGAATGCAGCAGTTTTGAGTCCTGGACTGAATTATGATGCCCCAGTTTTTAGGCCCCAAACCAATGAAGTGCATGGCTATAATTGGGGTCCAACTAAAAAGAAACCTCAGGAATTTGATGGTAAAGTATCTTGGGAAGCTTGTTGATCAGAATGGTTGGGATGATAGGCAAAGGACAGTGCAGTTTGCCACTAGCCTCATGGGTGCTGGAATGGAAATTCTTGGCCAGATGTCAGTGGAGGAGGAACAGTTATCAGTCCCCACTAGACGCGCTGCAGCGCAGATACGAGACCATGTACCAGACTGAGGTTTACAGAGCAAGAGTCCGTACCCGTGTATGGGTTCGAGGCGAATCCCTTCTAAAGCTTGCTCATGACCTGCAGAGTATGGCACACAAAGGATACCCCTGAGCAGCACTAACTGTTGACTATTCTTGTGAGGGACCAGTTCATTGATGCTCTTGACAGTGCAGAGTTGAAAGTGCAAGTGAAGCAGGCACATCCAAAAAGCATGCAGGAAGCACTAGCCATGGCTCTGGTATTTAGGTCCTGCATCAGGTCTAGTGCATCCAGTTTGCAGGCAGGACATAATGCAGGATACAAAGCAAGAAAAGGGACAGGTACATGAAGAAGAGAAATTTGAAGGAAGTTGCTGGTATTCTGAGAAGCCAGGACATATGAAGGAGGATTGTTACAAATGGAAGGAGCAAGAACAGAACAGTGCAAGGAAATCTACGATTACAACAAAAGGGTGTTGGACATGTGGTGAGGTGGGACACAGTTCTGACTGTCTAAAGAAGAAGAAGGAGGATACGAAGAAGGATGCAGAAGACAAGAAATAAGCGGAAAACGAGTAAAGGCTTGTACTAATGGGCAACAACCAGCCGGTTTTTCCCCAAGAAGCCCCACCATCGAGAATATGTAAGAGAACTTCGATTGACAGTGTGTGTAGACGAAAGAATAGACGGCAAGAGGTGTTCTCTGGTGATTGATTCGGCCTCAGATCAGACTTTTGTGAGACCTGATAGGATACATCATCAGTATCTACGTGAGTCATCAGAACAATTGTGTGGCCTAACTGGGCACCGTGGAAAACTGCAGGGACCCTTGGATGTCTGGAATGAAGTGGCAGGGCAAGAGGCTATGCTTCCAGTCTGCGTGGCCAACATGGAGGATCCTTGCCTTCTTGGTCTGGACTATCTGATGTCCATGGGATGTGAGCTGGACTTCTGCTCCCTGAAGCTCAAGGTTCGAGGAAAGTCGGTTCCCGTCATGGCATTGAGACATACCAGTCCTGGTTGTGAGGTGAGGACGCTGCACGCTACAGTGATAACCCCAAGATCAAAACTGGTGCTCCAGTGTACTGTGAGCGGCTCTTCTGACAGCTGTCTAGGGGTGGTGGAGCCTGATTGATTCTGCAAGATGAAAGCTGGTATGATGGTGGGAAGGACTTTGGTGCAAAATGATGCAGGTGAAGTGCCGGTTGTGTTGGCCAATTTCTCCCATGAGACACAGATCAACAAGGAAGAAAATGTGAGACTGTGCCAGACAGTGGACCCTGAGTGGCATTAGTGGAAAACCTGTAAGAGGAGTGTAGTCAAAGAAGATGGGAATCTGCCAGACCACTTGCAAGACCTGTTATCAAGGAGTGGCCAGTGCCTGGATGACTCAAGTGCTGCAATCAAGGCAACTGGTAATGAAGTTTGCTGGTGTATTTTCCATCGGAGACCTAGACCTGGGATGCACAAATCTTGTAGAGCATTGTACTGACACCGGGGATCACCTCCCGATTTAACAGCCAGCTCGGAGAATGGCGCTAGCGCAACGGCAAGAAGTCAAGAGGGTGATGGAGAATCTCCGAAGTCAAGGAGTGATAGAATAATTCAGCAGTCCTTGGGTGTCAGCAGTTGTTCTGGTAAGAAGAGTGGCTCAGTGAGGTGCTGTGTGGATTCCCGAGCTCTAAATGAAGCGACAAAGAAAGAATGAGTGCTTCATAGATAGAGTACTGAAGGGCTTGCACTGGCACACAGATATCATATATCCTGATGATGTGATTGTATTTGGACGGAGTTTCGACCAGGAATTGGAGAAGCTGTCCGAGGTGTTCAACAGGATCCGAGCAACGCACCTCAAGCTGAACCCTGAGAAGTGCTTCTTGTTCCAGAAAAAAGTTAAGTACTTTGGACACATTGCAGGCGAGGGCGGCGTCCATAATGGTCCGGAGAAGGTGGCAGATGTGAAAACTTGAGGTTCCAACTTGTGTGAAAGAGCTACGGAGTTTCCTGAGTTTATTTACCTGCTACTGGCGTTTTGTCAAGGACTTTGCAATGATAGCTGTACATCTGCACACGTTGTTAGGAACAGAATTTAATGTGGACTACAGTGACTCGGGTCTTTGATGAACTCTGTCATGCGTTGGCATGCTCTCCAGTGTTGCCGAACCCAGATCAGAATCAACCATTCATTCTGGACTGTGATGCTAGTGACCATGGCATTGGTGGAGTCCTGTCGCAGAAGAATGATGACAAAGAGTGTGTGGTGGCATATTACAGCAAGAAGCTCAGCCCACCGGAACGGAACTATGTGTGACCTATTAGGAGCTCTTGGCAGTGATGAAGAGCTTTGACATCTTCCATCCCTACTTGTATGGCTCCTACTTCATCAGGATGGACCAAGCAGCACTCAAGTGGCTGAAGAAATTAAAGAATCCAGAAGGACACCTGGCACGCTGGAGTGGGAAGCTGGACCAGCACAACTATGAGGTACAGCACCGTCCTGAGAGGGTACATGGCAATGCTGACAGTATGAGTCGTCAGCCTTGTGACCCAGTTAACAAGCAGTGTAGTAGGAAAGAAAATCTTGGCAAGAAATACAGCCGTACTTCAGTGACAGGGCCAGTGTCAGTGTCAGTGGCTGCAGTGGAGTACAGTTTGACCATCTTGGGAAGAGGTCTCCAGGTTCAGCATGTGACTAAGAGCTACTGGAGTCAAGGAGGCCTTCTTCAGTTGGACAACGGACTACTGGAGCGTCAAAGGGAGACACCCGATGGCCCAGTAAGTATTGGCAGCTGGTGGTTCCTAAGAAAATGAGGTCTGAAGTCATATAAGATCTCATAACCAGATCACTGGTTGGCATCTGGAAGTAAAGAAAGCTCTAAGTTGGCTGCAACAGAGGTTCTACTGGACTGGCAAGCGTCAGGATGTTGAAGAGTGATTTCGGGCCTGTGATGTGCTGTGGCAAGAAGGTGCCCAAGAAACGTGGTTGCGCCCCTCTTCAGCTGTACCAAGTGGGTGCACCAATGGAAAGAGTCGCAGTGGACATTGCTGGACCTCAGTCACTCACTGAAAGAGGAAACAGGTATGTGTTGCCATGGACTACTTCACAAAGTGGGCAGAAGCCTATGCTATCCCCGATCAGGAGGCCACAATTGTTGCTTAGGTGTTGCTTGACCAATTCTGTCATTTTGGGATGCCACAAGAGCTATATTCAGACCAGGGTAGAAACTTCTAGTCTGCTGTGTCCCATGAGTGCTGCAAGTTGCTGGGGATCAGGAAGACCAAGACAACTCCACGAAGGCCAGTCAGATGGGATGGCGGAGAAATTCAACTGGACCCTGAGACAAGAACTGGCCGACGTCTGTGTATAGGTACAGATAAAATGGGGCCAAAAATTACGTACACTGCTAATGGGATATCGATCTGCATTCCACGAGTCTACCGGCTACACCTGGGCAATGCTAATGCTGGGCCACGAGTTGCGCTTACCAGTTGACCTGTTAATGGACTAGACTTCAAAAGAACTGAAACATTAGCCCTGTAGATAAGAGAACTGAAATATTAGATATGCAGATAAACACAGTGTTCTCACCAGGAAATGGGGGTGGACTCATTCGGATGAAGCTCTCTTTACTGCTAAATGTTACCTCTTTTCCCAAAAATATTTCCACCTCCACAGTACTTTTATCAAATTCTATTTTATCCATTTTAAGACTGCTTACAGTTCTGTTTTCCTAGCTTTCTCCTAAACTATTCACATTCTTGATGTTGCTGTCCTTCACTAAATAATTTATCTCATTACTTCCTTTTCGTCACAGGCAGTGCTTAACTGCCCCTTCATCTATCTGTTGCCAGGCGCCTCAGTCCCGCAGGGGTGGCCACAAACATATCGCCTCCATGTCGCTCTGTCCCCCGCCATTTCACTGCCCTGCTCACAGCTCACACCCCCCTCTCTCATATACCTTTCCACTCCATCCCTCCACCTCATCCTCGGCCTCTCCCTCCCTCTCGCCCCCTCCACCTCACTCACATACACTCTCCTCGTCAGTCTCTCACTCTCCATCCTCTCCACATGCCCAAACCACATTAACGCGTTTCTCCTAACGCTTCCTATCACGTCCACATCCACACCACAACGCTCCTTCACTTCCTCATTTGTTAGTCTGTCTCTCCATGTGACTCCACATGTTCCTCTCAAATAACTCATTTCCACTGCTCTCACTCTTGACTTCTGTCCCTCCAACAGGGTCCAAGCTTCACTTCCATATGTTAGAATTGGTATCACAATTCTGTCATGTAGCAATTTCTTCACTTCCATGCTCACTTTCCTGTTTCTTATCACTGCTTTCAAGGAACCAGCAACCTTCCTTCCCTGCTGCACCCTTTCAAGCACTTCACTCTCCAGACTTCCATCATTACTCATCACACTACCGAAGTACTTAAATGCACTCACATTCTCCATATCCTTCCCATCCAATCTCACTGTACATTCACTGGCTTCACTTCTCTCGAAGACCATCACTTTACTCTTCCCTACATTCACCTTTAGATTCCGCTTCTTACACACTCTCCCAAACTCATCTACCAAGCCTTGCAGCTCCCCTTCGTCTTCACTCAACAACACAGTATCATCTGCAAACAACAGTACAGGGAGTTTCCAAACACTGCCCTCTCTCACTAGGGCCGCTCCAACATTCACTGCCCGACCTTGTATCTCTTTCATAACTCCATCCATATGACCCTTCCAACCTAACCAATATTCCCAGCCTTTCTCACACCCATCTACTCCATTCATTTCCATCTAATTAACTTTTTTTTTGTGTGCTACATATGCATGATACAGGCCATTTCCTGAGGCCTGCATCTATTTACAGGTAAGAAAATCTCTTGGGATAAAGGTGCCTCAGGATTATTAATTTTTGAATCATGAAATAATCTGCATTGCTTTATTAACAATTTGGTACAAAGTCAAAACATCTATGCTCAAAACTGAGTGTCTGACTGAAATTGGTAAATATTTTAACCATCAACCCAACCAACCGATGGTAACTTTACCTAACTTTATCTTAACTAATTTATTGGTACTAATGAAAAACTTATGTATTCTGTTTTTACCCATTCTGTAATTATAGTGTATGGGAACTCTAACGCTGGTGAAAATACAAACCTAACCATTTACCAACACTGACCTAATTCTGATATCTGTAATTTCTGTCATGTAATATAATGTTGTATATACAGTTTTCTTATAAGTTATTGACTTATTTAGCCTCAGATATGGGGGGAAAGTAGTATTGTACCCAGTAAAGTGCTGTGACTTTCATTATGTTGGCAAGCACTGCAGCTGCTACATGAATCAACTACGGTATACACTTGGACTACATGTGATATGCTGCACTTCAAGAGGTACCCCATTAACAAAGTAGTCATTTGTTTAATTACTTTCCAGTGCTAAGACTGCCACGCACATGTTAGTCGACTAGACTGAGGCAGAAGCTTATAGGCTTCCCCTCAAATGTGATAACAACAGCATTGAGCTGGGTAACACACAAACTCTGATATTTTTGCCGTTAAAAAAATCTATTGAGAAACTCCACACGTAGTCTGAAATTAACTTAAGAGCACAGTTTATCATATTATGATAATAAATTGTTCTAAAGTTATGATGACTTGAAATATTATACGTCAAGTCACCACCAAACTTACCACGCCGAAAGTTTTGTTTACTCGAATTCGCTACAGAACAGAAGCGTTAATCTTGCAAAATTTTCTCAGCAGCACTGGATACCTCATATTTTAGCCTGCCAAGGGAAATGTTATTCCCGAATTATTTCAGTACATATAAATGGAAAAACCAGTTGTCGTATTTATGAAAATTTAAGTTTGTTACACAAAAGGGGGGTTTCTCGTGGCGTTTATCCTCCGGTCTCATTCTAATACAATTCTACGCCAAAATCAGCTGACGATCGCCTGCCGTAAACGGCAAACTTATTTGTGATACGAAACACGGGAACGTCAGACGCTCACGTTCGACAATACTGGCGTTCAGTTTTTATAGTACGGCCCATGGAGTCTGCCAAATGTATTATGGCCAGAACAACCAAATTCAACTAGCTAGACGACAAAATGATTTAATGAACCCAACACAAAGCCGCAGGTGGTCTCCTCTGGCCATTTGTCACTCGCCTCTTTCTAGTCTACGTTTCAACCGCAAATCTGTAAACATGACGTCATGTAAACAATCAGCAGATTACACCTTGTTAAAATGTTACGTGAATCGTTGAAAATTACTTTTTAAAAAATGTTTTAGAGACTGCACATTAAATAACTCCAAAATTAGTTTTGTTCAGTTGGAATACCGCTAAAACCATATTTGCCTTCCCTGGGGGGAGGGGGTCTGGACCCACTGGACCCCCCTCCCTTGGATCCGCGCCTGTTAATATGTGCTTTCGTCTTTGAGGTATTGATGGTGCTGCTGCTATTGATGATAATGATTTCTGCTCTACTTTTCATATGTTGTAAGTTTTTCATTCGTTCATCCTTTGTCTCTGTTGCATCTAATTTTATCTGTATTCATTGTCTCCTGCTTTATTTTCTTACCTCTTATTGCACTTCCTTCATTCTTTCATCATTCTCACCGGTTTTACCTCATATTTAACTTTATCTACCGCACTTCATCTGTTACAGTACATCTTCCTTCATTCTTTGACTCCCTATATACGTACTATAGCGTATTCTGTATTAATTTCCTGTTAACCGTTCTCGTCTTATTCTCTTCATATGTATATTTCTGTATAACGTGGAGTCACTGTGTGAGATGGCCCTGCAGGGGCGATTGCTTGCCTGCGTTGATAAATCTGCTCGGCCAGGCAGACTGGGGTTACCGAACAACAAAAATAACTAAACATAAAACTTTTCTTTGCATTTATTCTCTCCATCTCAACATTTCATATATTATTAGTTTCCTTAAACAATTTATTCTCTTGGATTTCATGCCAGCTAATGTCAGGCGATTTTATTCAACTGAGTTATAGGATCCTTAGAGTTAATATTCTGGCTGTACTCTGTTGTTTCTATTCCTTCTTCATTAGCTTCATCTATGTAAGGTGTTCCTGGACATGACCTACTAACTTCAGGAGGTGATTTTTGCATAATTTTGACTGAAAATGGCATATTGACATGAGTCCATTGTGAAGCGTTACGTTGGTGTAATTGCAGTCACCTTATGGCGGGAGGGAGGACGACTATTTTTTTCCCGTCAGGCCATCAGTAATTGCAGGTCTATGGCGGTTGAGACCAAGGCACGTCAATTTCTATGTAGCATTTATTAAATTTAGCTAAAGAGTAACTCTCTGAACCTAAAGAATTAAGCTTCTTAGTACCCTGTTTTGTAGCGCCCTGTAAATTATATTTTATCCATTATCGCTCTTTACTCCATTCTCATACTCGTAATCTCTACTATTAATGCTCTCAGACTCACATGACTCACACTCAGGTCCTATGGCCTTAGGTGGAATAGAATACTTAACTTGTTGGACCATGAAAGAGTCGATGGTGCCAGTATTAACACTCAAATCTTCACTCTAGGCTATAATCATAAAATCGTCTGACTTTAGCTGCATTATGATACTAGAATTTCCCGATCATGAAAGGGTTAATATTCTTTCTTACAAAACTCTTCCCTTTGGTTATCCTTTGCATAATTAGTTTTTGCTTTTTTCACAGAATTTCATAGATTTTCCTTCACTTTACGCTTCTTACAGTTACTATTCTTTCATTTTTATGTCCAGTATTTTGTTAAGCTGCTAACAAGATTATTTCCTTCATCTAAGACAGTATGGGAGCCTGAGTGTTAATGTTATCGCCACTGACCCTCTGATGGTCGGAGTAATACGAATACATTGTTACAGCTAATTCCAGGCGATCTGATTGGATTGAGAGTGGGTCATAGGAGTTTGAGCGTTAGCTTCTTCACTTCCTTGCAGCCTGAGAGACTCCTTAACATTACGTATCAATATGTTTTTTTCTGCATATGGATAGGGCTGCTCTCAGGCTCCTATGACTCACTCGTAATCCAATATAATTACTTGGTGTTAAGTGGAATAAAAGACTACTGTTGCCTGAGAGGGGTAATAGTACTGTATTAACTCTGAGGCTCCTACGGCTCACGCTCAGCTGAATATAACCAGGTGGCTGGAGTAGAATAGTGGAGCTGTCACGACCATGCGTAAATATTGTATGCTGCATTGCTTTCCACTACGATTATGGCCTTGTTATTTGATGATCCCTACTACCAGATGACTTTATTAACCCCTTCAAGTCAGTGACGTGCTTTATTGATTTAAATGTTGCATGGGAAAGAGACACAGGTTAGAGACTGAATTCTTTATTTTTCTCTAACGTTTCGGGCTACACAGAACCTATCTTCAGAGACCTCTGTTTATCCCGAGATGTTAGAGAAAATAAGAATAATTCTAACCATGTCTCTCTCCCACCCAACATCTCTGCTTGTTGCAATGGACCATCTACATTTATTGGTCTATTCTTACTACCTGCAGAGGATTTTATTCAGTTTTTGGGAAGACCTCTCATAGTGAAGGGAAAAATGAAGGCGATATCTGGTCTCTCCGGTTTGAAAGATCTCTCCAAAGCCAAATGACATTGACTGGAGAGGGTAAGAATGAAATGAAAAGCTTATCCCCTCAGGGAAGAGATTAAATGGAAGCGAATATCGAAGTGTGATGTGCAAGAGACATCGCTAACCAGGAGATACTGCCAAGCCTCTTTACCCATTTTATGAGAAGACGTACCTTTTATTTAATTCTTCTTATACCACTAGACGATTTTATTCATCTTAGGAAGGAGCTCTAGCAGTTCTGGAAATAATGAAAGCTGTATCCATACCTCCGTATCGAAAAGGCTCTTCAAAATTGCCCAAAATCGTCGGAGGGTAGCAATAACAAAATGTACAACACGTCATCGTAAAGGGTGGGTCAAGCCAAGGAGAAGACGTCCCAGTGAGAGATGGGGGTGGGGTTAAGGAGGAGGGGGAGGAGGAGGAGACAGAGGTGGGGGCAGTAGATCGTATTTATAAAAGTATCCCACCCAGTTCACGGGGGGGAAAAAAAACCTCAACAGTTAATTATTAACAGTTTTTTTTTCGTATTCTGCCACGTTATGATCACTCCAAATGTTATGAAGTGTTTGGTAGGTGTATTAGTGAAGCAAAGCCAGCATGCATATAACTTCATGCACAACGTAAAATTAGGACAGTTTATAATTACAGCGCTGTGTGGGTGTGCTGAGCAGGGAATGTGCAAGTAGGAAGAACACGCAGGTGCACAGCAAGGGTTTTAAATTATGAACTGCCAGACTGGAAAAATAATTGTTTTGGTGGTTGTAATTAGACGCAGGGATGAGATTTGTAGGACTGATTGTGAATTAAGATCCATGTGTCCAACAGGGTGCGTAGTTTGTGAAGGGGGAGGAGGCCAGGTGGTGGGATCATGTTGGCAAGTGTGTGGGTAATGGAGTGAGAGAGAGTTGGTGCGGGAATGAATGAGGTGTGTGGGTGTGAGAGTGAGGGAGGTGTGTGGGTGTGAGAGTGATGGAGGTGTGTGGGTGTGAGAGTGATGGAGGTGTGTGGGTGTGAGAGTTAGGGAAGTGTGAGAGTGAGGGAAGTGTGCGGGTCTGAGAGATAGGGAAGTGTGTGCGTAACAGGAGTGTGCATGCGTGTGTGTGTGTGTGTGTGTGTGTGAGAGAGAGAGAGAGAGAGAGAGAGAGAGAGAGAGAGAGAGAGAGAGAGGTGAGGGAGGTGCATGAATGTGTGTGTGTGTGATGAAGGCAAGTCAGTGCTGCCAGTACCTGCGTGGAGGCACGACCACTCCCCGCTGCTCATCCACAAACCAGTTTTCCACCCAGCACACTGCCCGCAACTCTTCTCTCACCTCTCAACCCATTGTGAGTTGCTTACAACACTCACTACAGCCTCTCTTTTGCCTGTTTATTTCTGCGTATGGCGAAATCAATGGTTTTCTTGTAAGTACTTTGTGCAAAATATGAAGTTAGGAAGTTTGTCGACGAGAAAATGTATAAGGCACAGTAGTTGGTTGATAATATGTTGTATAATGAAGTTCGTTGAAAATAAGGTGTCGTATAAGGAAGTTTGCTGATAAGGGTTCATATAAAGAAGTTTCTTGATAATAAGGTGTCGTTAAAGGAAATTTTTTGATGTGATGTTGTATGAGGGAATTTGTTGACAATAAGGTCATATCAGATGGTTTGTTGATGTGTCATAAAAGGAAGCTTGTGAATAATAGTGTCATATAAGCAATTTATTTAATAATAAGGTTTCGTGCATGGAAGTGTTGACAATAAGGTTTCCTAAGTGGAAGTTTGTTGATAATGTGTCGTAGAAGTTTGTTGATAATCACGTGTCGTATGAGGAACTTTTTTTATAATAAATTGCCATATGAAGTTTGTTGATTAATGTGTCGTATAAGGAAGTTATTTGATAATAAGGTGTTGTATAAGGAAGTTAATCGATAATAAGTTGTCGCAAAAGGAAGTTCATTGATAATGTGGTTTCATATAAGGAAGTGTGTCATATAAAGAAGTCAGTCGATAATAAGGTGTCATATATGGAAGTTAGTCGATAATAAGGTGTCATATATGGAAGTTAGTCGATAATAAGGTGTAATATATGGAAGTTAGTCGATAATAAGGTGTCATATAAGGAAGTTTGTTGATACGACGGTGTCAGACGAATGAGTTTGTTGATAATAATGTGTCATTAACCCGTCCAGTCTCGACCGGTTTTTTACCCAGTCTACCCCCAGGTCCCGACCGATTTTCGACTTTTTGTTTTTTGGTTGAAACCTTCACTTTTGGTGAGAAACATCGAAAATTCATAGAGAAATCGCGATCCTGAAGTTAGAAATGTTGATACAGGTGTCACTCAACCTTACGTTTTCCTTCTTTTTCAGGGTACCTGGCTAAAGAAAACGAACTATGGAAGGGTTAACTAATTCAAGCCACTTTAAATTACATATTTATTTTATTTATTTGGTACGAATTTATGTGTAGTACAAGTCTACATTGATTTTCACACAATAATATAGGTGTTTATAAGCATTGTTCACTCACCCAAAACCCCAGTATATGGCACCTTCCTTTACGACATTACCACCTCATCACTTCTGTTTGTTTCTACCTCTAGCTTCTTTGTTTCTTTGTCCTCCACCTCAGGAATCACTTTCACCATGAATTTCGTCATTGGAGAGACCGTGGGGCAACATACCTTTACTGGCCAGGTTACAGCTAACAGGTGAATTGCCCAGTGTGAGGGGGAGAGGGGGAAGGGGGGGGCAGGTGGGGCCAGGCAGTATCCCCACTTGACAGCAGGTAGAGGAAGGTTTCCCACATATGCCTACCAAAAATCACCCGCAAATGTTGAAAAATGTGCACACAATTGGCCTTGCAATTGAATGACATACGATGCACGTTGTTGGGTCTATCCGCAGAAAAAAGTAGCGACGTGCATCGTACGTCGGTGGGACTCCGCGGGTTAAGTATCAGTTGTGATAATATCAAGAAATGTTTGTGCAAACTGGGAGTAAGCAAATTTAGTAAGAACAATGTGGAGAAATCAGACACGATCAGTACATTTATTCAAGCTCAAAGAGAACCGTAAATTTAATCATAGCAAGAAAAATTCTTACATTACAAAAAACTCAAAGCAATTCAGAATCTCATTTAAGCAGATTCACTCAATCAGTCATGCTAGCTAATAATCTTAAGCCTAGAGAACAGAAAAAGATACTGTTGAGAAGCGGGCTTTGCCAGCTAGGTGATCGAGAAGCTTCTCGCCGTTTCCTATACCGTAGATTTCGGTACGAGTCAGAGTTGCCAGTTTGCCTGCTGTTAGTAAGCGTAGTTATTTCGTAGGTTATGGATTTTTTTTTGGTGCTCTTTTTGTTTATAATGTGTTATTTATGTGATTGCTTGTTAAGTTACGTAATTCAGTTCAAGTTTGTGTGCAGAATAATCTACAGTGATATGTAATGTAAGAAAACTCTGGTAATGTAGGAAAACTCGGGCATGTTTTGATGTCTCCTTGTTGGTAACTGTTATCTGTTGCCTCGTCGAGTTTATGCTAGAAGTTTCTCGAGTAATGCAAGCTTATATAAGGGGGAAGAGACTGGTTCAAGTTCAGTCAGGTTTCAGTTCATTTTGAGTGAAGTTTAGTTGGTTTTCAGTTCAGTCTGAGTGTCAGTGCAGTGTCAGTGAAGTTTGTATATTTTCAGTAGTTGTGAAAATAGTGAAGTGTTGTCAAGCATTTAAGTGTAACTGCAGTTGGTAAAATTTGTACAGCTCCAGTGCTTGTGAGAATAGTGAAGTTGGAAAGCATGCAGTGTAATTACTTGGACAAGCATTTAAGTGTAATTGCAGTTAGTAAAATTTGTACAGCTCCAGTGCTTGTGAGAGTAGTGAAGTTGGAAAGCATTCAGTGTAATTACTCGGAAAATAAAGACAGTGAAGTTATGAAGCCAGTATTTATTTTCACCTCAGCTGATCTGTGCTGTACACCGAAAGGCTGACCATAGGAAGAACAACTCACTGGGCAATGTCCTTCCTATACTGGACTACTGCTGTTGGAGCCTGTGGCAGTGTGGGGTGGGAACATAACACTGGTGTCAGGAGTAGGATAATTTAAGTGCTTCAGTGAGTCTAACCTTCGACATGGAAGCAGGAGGTGTGCAGACAAGGTCTCGAGCTGGGCAGGAGGAGGAAATGTCCCTGGCAACAATTGTGAAGCTATTACAGGCACAGAATGAAGGACAGAAACAACTCCAAGGACAATTACAGGCCCAAAGAAAAGAACAGAAATAGCTCAGGGACGAAATCAAAGAATAATTACGGGCACAGAATGAAGGACAGAAAGAACCCCAAGAACAATTACAGGCCCAAAGTGAAGAACAGAAAGAGCTCAGGAACGAAATCAAAGAACAACTGCAAAGCACAGAGTGAACACCTTCAAGAGGCATTAGAGGAGCAGCAGAGGGAATTACAACTGAGGATGCAAGGACAGCCAGATGCTTTCATGGGGGAAATGAAGGAAGAACAGGAACAATTGATGGAGGAGGCGGCTGAATTACGGCAGTAGAAGCATGAGGTAAGCAATAATGTGGCTGAGTGCAAACAGCATGTACACGACCAGCTGAAGTCAATTAGTGAGGAAATAGTGTCGGAGTGCAGAAAGCATGTAGATAACCAGTTGAAGCATGTAGATGACCATGTGAAGAAAATTAGTGAGAAAATTGAGGCTGTAGAGAAATATTGCACTGCTGAGCCTCAGGTTAGTGTACAAGGGGCATGTGAAAGGAATGGACAGTGTATTGTGAATCTTGATGGACCCCAAGCATCTAAAGGTAGCATTACAGGGTTGAATTATCAGAATGTAGATGTTTTAAGTCCTGGCCTTAATTATGATCCCAGTTTTTAGGCCCCAAACCAGTGAAGTGCATGGCTGTAATGGGGGTCCAATTAAAAAGAAACCTCAGGAATTTGATGGCAGATTATGTTGGGAAGCTTACTGTGCACAGTTTGAATTACCTGCGGTAGCAGTAGTATAGTTGTTCCCTAGGCAGTCTGGCCCAACAGCCCCAAGTGAGACCGGGCTTTCCCACAGAGCTCTCAAGGAATGTATGTTATGTTGTTGGCGTAGGTGATTGTGTGCATTGCAGTTTTCCATAATGTTCTTAATAGTATGGGGTGCTGTGTTACATTTTGGACAGGCATCAGTGACGGAGTCATCAGCCTCTTCTGGTGACTTAAGAGGGCTGGATGATGCCTACATCTCAGCCTGGCCAGGTGGACCCTGTCCTCACGAGGGAAACAGGATTTAGAGGGGTGGATATCAGGAGCCATGCATGCAGCTGTGTGTTGTCTTTAAGTGACTGAATGGAGCAGCGAGTGATTTGAGTATGGATATGCTTCTGGAAGCTGGTTTGAGGCGGGCAGTGAAAGAAAGGTGACAGTATTTGTGTATGATATTGTGTGCTGGGTGTTATTTTGATGTTCCTTGGTGTGTGTGGATGTGCTGCCATGTAATGTAGTGGATGTAGTGGGTTTGTGGAGGCTGCAGCGAGAATTTGGGTGCCTCTCATGTCTAGGTGATCCTTGACTTTGAGGACTTTGGTTTTTTGATGTAGGTGGTCTGTGGGTGTAATAGGTGTGCAGCTTGTGACTATTTTTAAGGCCTTGTTCTGTATGGTCTGTAGAGTGTTGTAATGTGTTTTAGTGAGGTTAGGAGCCCAAGCAGGGCTTGCATAATTAATCACTGAACGTATATATTGTTTGTATACTGTGGTGGTGGTTTCTTTGTTATGTCCAAATGTTGTATGGGCAAGTGACCTCAAGGCATTGAGTCTTGATGTTATTTTATTTTTAATGTTTGCGATGTGTTGTTTAAATGACACTGATGTATGTTACACCAAGGATTTTGTGTGTGTGTGTGTGTGTGTGTGTGTGTGTGTGTTAGGGGAGTGTTGTTTATAGTGAGGTGCGGAATGTTACTGTGTTCTGCTGTCCAGTTTGTGAGAAGGGTCACTGTAGATTTGACTAAGGCTATTTTGAGCCTGTTTGTGGTGAACCATTCGTGTAGTGTGTTGAGGTAAGGTTGGAGGATGTGTGCAGCTGTGTTTGCATTTTGGTGTGTACATGTAAGTGTTATGTCATCTGCATAGGAAGCTTTGTGTATCTGTGGTGTGGGTGTGTGTGGGTATGTTGTGCATGTATAGGTTAAAGACTGTAGGGGACAAAACAGATCCTTGGTGGATGCCATTTGTGAAGTTTCTGATGTTCAAAGACTGACCAGCAAATGTTACATGTGCACATCTGCCTTCTAAGTATTTTGCCAGCCATCTTTTTGTGTAATTTTGCATGTTTGTGTTGAATATTCTGTTTGTGAGGTTGTGGCGAGGGTTCGCATCAAAAGCTTTGCTAATGTCGCGTGTGACTAGGAGTGTTCTGTGTGGTGGCCTAGCTGAATTCATGCCATCAAAAACTCTCTGTGTAAGGTCTGTAAGAAGAGTGTTTGTGGAGTGTAGTGGCCTAAAGCCATGTTGTGATGGGGCTAGGGGTGTGTGAGGTGTAACTAGTTGTAGTACCAGTCGTTCAGTGACTTTAGAGGGAGTGCAGAGGAGTGTGATGGGGCGGTGTGAGGAAGGTAACGTGGGGTCTTCGTTGAGCTTAGGGATAGTGATGATAAATCCATGCTTCCAGATGTTGAGTATTATGTTGTGTGAGTAGCTGTAGTTTGATATGGTGGTGAGTGCTTGTATGCCTTGTGGTCCAAGATGTTTAAGGTGAATGTTGTTTATGTTGTCTGGTCCACGGGCAGATGAGTGCTTAAGGTTGCTGATGATATGCCTTGTCTGGTTGTAAGTGAAAGGTGCGTAGTCAGGGTCTGTGAGCAAATGTCTCTTACGTCAGATGATACGTTGGTCGTCGCGATGGGGTTTAGATGGCTGACATGTGAAAAGTGATTGATGAAAGTCTTTGTTTGTTGTTTGTTTCAAGGTATGGTTTCTGTTGTTGTGATGGCAGTGTGTGATTGTGCAGCGATGCTGTTGGAGAGTGTGGTAGAGTTTGCTGGTGTTTGTTTTGTGGTCAGATGTTTGGAGATAATTGTTCCAGTTTAGTGTTTGCTGTTCTGATATTTTATTGTTTATTTGAGCGTTGAGTTCTTGTATTTGTTGTACGGTGTCTTGTGTATGGGGTGTTGGGTAGTGTCGTA
Source organism: Birgus latro (assembly GCA_018397915.1). Lineage (NCBI taxonomy): Eukaryota > Metazoa > Arthropoda > Malacostraca > Decapoda > Coenobitidae > Birgus > Birgus latro. The sequence continues at coordinate 16,967 of JAGKTI010016597.1, forward strand.
GTGTGTCCCATTTACTGATGAGGCCTTGAATTTCTGGTGTGAAGTTGGGTTGTGTCTCATTCTGTTGCCTCTAGGGATGTCTTTTACGTTTTGTTTAATTGTATTGAAAGTGTGGACAGCGGTGTTGTTTGTGATAGATGTACTGTTTAATGTTTTGAAATGTTGTTCTGTTTCAGGTGTGAAGGCCTCCCAGTTGGTTCTCTTATAATTAGTGTATGTGTGTCTGTGGCCAGCTGGGGTGATTCTGGTTTTGGTAGTGGTGATGATTGGGAGGTGATCAGATCCATGGGTTTTGACCACTCTCCAGGTTGTTGTGGGGGCGAGGTTTGGGGATGATGGGAGGAAGAGGGGTTGGTGTGGGATATGGGTATGTTGATGGAGATTATTCAGTATGAAAAGATTATCTGTTTGGGATTGTAGTACCAGCCCTCTGCAAGTGTCAGGGTTGTTGACATGCCAGGCCGACGCCTTGGCGTTGAAATCACCACCCAGAGTGATGTTGAGTATGTAAGTGATGTGGTGTATTTGTGGAGAGTAATTGTGTGGTACTGTGGGGGACGATTGGGGGGGAATGTATGTGTTGGGGATTGTTAAATGTGATTTGTTACCAGTGCGTATTTCTGTTGTGGTGTCATGTGGGGGGAGAAGTGACTGCGTGTGCACTGGTATCTGAAAAGTTGATGGATTTGTGTACCAGGATGATAAGTCCACCGCCACTGCCGTTGGCCCAGTCTTGTCGAATGGTGGTGAAATTCTGAAATGTAGGTGTTTGTTGTGTTCTGTGTAGTTTTGTTTCTTGTAAGATGGCAATGTGTATGTTTTCTTGTTTGATAAATTGTGTGAGTCCTTGTTTTTTGGTGTTTATGCCATCTGTGTTTAATTGAAGGATGTTTATGTTGTGTGTGCGATGTGTGTTGGCTGCTGCGGCACGAGGGGGAGGTGGTGGTGTGGATGGAGGGGAAGGGGTAGGAGAAGGTTGTGATGGAGGTAAGGGCTGAAGTGGATTAGGATGTGGTGGAATGGGAGGGTTGGGGGATTGGATGGTGTGGGAAGGATCAGTGGGTTTGGCTGAGGAGGTGTGGAGGAAGTAGGAGTAGGGTTGGTGGGGGGGTTAGTGGGTGGGGGGAAGGAATATAAGGAGCAGGTCCAGATGTTTGTGTAATGTTTTCTGGATGCAAGTGTTGTGCAGGTGTAAAGGGTCCAGTTCTTGCAGGAAGTGCACCGAACTGAACCCTTTGTCTGTCGCCTTAACGTGATAGGTTTTGAGCATGTTGGACATATGTATTTGTTGGTGGGTCCTGGATTGCTCTCAATGTCCCCGGCTAGAAGAAGTCGAGAAATGACCGCTGGGGAGTCATTTCCCGGCGTAGAAAAAACAGTGTTATTATATCTGTTGTGCTCAAAGGTGTGGTACTTCCCCGGGCGACCAAAGCCACTCCCAGGTTCTCGGGCCCCGTGAGGGGCTGGAGGGGGGGGTTGCGGTGGTTTGGCCCCCATGCTGTCCTCCTCTTCTGCTTCGACAGCCTCTGGAGGGTAGACCCACGACAAAGACGCCAACCCTCCAGGTCTTGAATTACTTGTGGATAAGAATGGTTGGGATGGTAGGCAGAGGGCAGTGCAGTTTGCTACTAGCGTTAAGGGTGCCGCAGTGGAAATTCTGGGCCAGATGTCAGTGACTGAAAGGAACAGTTATCAGTCTCTAGTAGAAGTGCTGGAGCGCAGATATGGAACCATGTATCAGACTGAGGTTTACAGAGCAAGATTCCGGAGCCATGTACGGGCTCGAGGAGAATCCCCACAGCAGCTTGCTTATGACCTGGAGAGTATGGCATACAAGGCGTACCCTGGACCAGCACTATCCTGTTGGCTATTCTACCGAGGGACCAGTTCATCGACGCTTTTGACAGCGCAGAGTTGAAAGTGCAAGTGAAGCAGGCACAACCAAGAAGCATGCAAAAAGCATTAGCCAGGGCTCTAAAATTTGAGTCCTACATCAGGTCCAGTACATCCACCTTTCAGGCAGGTCGTAGTGCAGGATTCAANAACGGAAAAATTTGGGGGATGTTGCTGGTACTGTGAAAAGCCAAGACAGAAAAGAAGACTGCTACAAGTGGAAGAGGGAAAAGGAGAAGATCAGAGGCTGCTGGTTCTGCTGGAAGCCAGGACACAATAAGGAAGATTGTCACAAATGGAAGAAGGAGCAAGAACAGAGCAGTGCAAGGAAATCTTCAATTGTAACAAAAGCTTGTTGGACATGTAGTGAGGTGGGACACTCAATTCTGAGTGTCCGAAGAAGAAAAAGGATGATAAGAAGAAGGTTGCAGAAGACCAGAAAGA
>JAGKTI010016598.1:0-19303 GCA_018397915.1 Birgus latro
GCCTCTCACAATCCTACCCTTAATGCCACCACCTTGAGTTAATTTATGTGAAGGCAGCAAGAGTAAAATAAAATGTCACTGGAATAAAGTGGTTAATACAGAGTGGCACAAGAGTCACTTTACTTTGTACTGAATACTATACCAACTCTAATTTGCGGGGATCTTACTAATAAAGCAAGTAGTACATATAACACTGAATACACACACAATATATACAGGGAAAGGCTAGTATTTAGGAAGCCTGTAACCATGCATGAGACTTTTTATTATTATTATTATTGTTTACTATGGAGATGTAATCATATAATTATTAAACTGAAGAATTGCTAGAAGGGATGATCTTATTTTTTTTTTTTAATCACAATTCAGCTTCCCTTTGTATTAAAAGAAAAAAAAAAGTGGGGGGTTAAGGTGGACAAAGGTCATAATCATACTTCATATATTTATTTCCTTTTAATAAATTACAATAATAATAATAATAATGCAACTAAAGAGGTCATAAGCAAAGGGAAATACACACTGAGGAGGACAGTATCAGAGTTAACCATTTAAAATATTCTGAGGGAGTGAGAGTATCAGTTGAATATTTCAGTCGAGAGTCGGTGGAAAACATCGGGAGGCATAGGGAAAAAACAGGGAGCAGACTGAAAAGATTGAGAGTTGCTTGCAAAAATAGGGAGGCAACTGAAAAGATAGGGAGCTGATTGCAAATATATGGGAGTGTGATGGGAGGTGGGTGCGTATATTTTGGGTCTGGTACAAGGTGGGGGTGTGACACCTTAGCTACTTCACTGTTTACTGTGTGTGTTGGTAAGTGCTAAATGTTACACTACACCAATTATTACATCCACATACAGTACACCAACTGTGTTTATCAGCACCAGTGTCAGCAGCACTTCTTCATGTGTAAACTATCCATGTGTAACTATATTAATGTAAGTGTTTGTATCCTATTTATAAAGGCTCCAGCAGTCTTGTATGTGTCAGCCTTGGTCACCTAATGCCAGCTCTCCATGCTGCTTGACCTCTGACAGCCTCCCTATATGAGAACAATTCTGTGCACAGCATGACCCTGCAAGGGCAGTAGCTTGCCTGTGGCTGATGGGTCTGATCAATCAAACAGACTAGGGTAGTATAACAAAATACTAATCTGATATAATTGCTGCCTACCTCTTCCTTCTCCCTTCTCATTCTGTGTCTATTCTCCTCCCTTCTTATTACTCTCTTATCTTCCTGTCAATAAACCATCTGGCCCATCACTCAAGTGTACAGCTACCTCAAGGTTACACATGTTTAAGATAATTAGGAATGAAAAATATACATATGTGTGTACATTGGAGACAATAATTTCAAACGTCTAAATGAGAAGTTCCCACACCAGACTTTTCCTGGCAATTCCCAAGTTTTGCCTGAAAATCTTTGATGATCCTCCCCTTCTTACTCCTACAGGGAAGAATCAACCCCCACAACCCCTGAGTCACCTTACATAACTGTAGAGTTTATTTGTTTCCAGTTGGTGGCAAGAAATTTAGCAGTATTTTTTATTTTTTAAAAACAAGTTTTGAGAACATTTCAGAGACCCTGAACTTTTATGTACCATGATAATTCTTGGAAGGTTAAAATTCTGACCCTATTCCTAAAACAACTAATTAAAAAACAAAAACTGGGCAAATTTGGGCTGTCTGGACATTGCTACTCCTCACCCTGCTTTAGGCTGGGAAAGGAGGTCCGGATGATAATGATGAAAAGCCAGAAAGTATGTACCCATAAAATACATCAATACTATAACCAACCACTCATCAAAAAGGCTGGTCTGACCAGTGTGCTGATAGTTATGATTTCCTGCCTCCCTTTTACCATTTCTGAATCCTAGGCACATTTAACAAGGCAAATAATGTTATGGGTGTGATCTCAGGAATATGGGACTGAACAAGGAGGCTGCCAGAGATGAAGAAGTGTGGAAAGCTGCCATTAGATGACCAAGGCCAATGTATGCAAACAGGTTGGAGTTTTTACAAACGATACAATAAGCAATACAGTTAACAATACTGACACAAAACCAGAATCACCCCAGCTGGCCACAGACACACTTACACTAATTATAAGAGAGCCAACTGGGAGGCCTTCACAGCTGAAACAGAACAACACTTTGAAACATTAAACAGCACATCCATCACAAACATCAACACCGCTGTGCACACTTTCAATACAATTATACAAAACACAGACAAAAGACACATCCCTAGGGGCAACAGAAAAAGACACAACCCCAATTTCACACCAGAAATTCAAAGCCTCATCAGACAACGGCACACACTACGACACTCCCGAACACCACATATGCATGACACCATACAACAAATACAAGAACTCAACACTCAAATAAACAATAAAATATCAGAACAGCAAACACTAAATTGGAATAATTATCTCCAAACACTTGATCACAAAACAAACACCAGCAAATTCTACAAAACACTAAACAGAATCACACTCTCCAACAGCAACACTACAATCACATGCTGCCATCACAACAACGGACACCATTCCTTTAAACAGACAACAAGCAAACACTCTCATCAATCACTTTTCACATGTCAGCCATCTAAACTCCCATCGTGACAACCGACGTATCATCCGACGTAAGAGACGGTTTCCCACAGACCCAGACTTCGCACCTTTCACTTACAACCAGACGAAGCACATCATTAGCAGCCTTAAGCACTCATCTGCCTGTGGACCAGACAACATAAGCAACATACACCTTAAACACATTGGACCACAAGGCATACAAGCACTCACCAACATATCAAACTCCAGCTACTCACACAACATAATACCCAACATCTGGCAGCATGGCATTATCATCACTATCCCCAAACCCAACAAAGACCCCACATTACCTTCCTCACACCGCCCCATCACTCTCCTCTGCACCCTCTACAAAGTCACTGAAAGACTGGTAATACAACTAGTTACACCTCACACCCCCCCTAGCCCCATCACAACATGGTTTCAGGCCACTACACTCCACAAACACTCTTCTTACAGACCTCACACAGAGAGATTTTGATGGCATGAACTCAGCTAGGCCACCAAACAGAACACTCCTTGTCACACTAAACATTAGTAAAGCTTTTGATTCCATCCCCTGCCACAACCTTACAAACAAAATATTAAACACAAACGTGCACAATAACATAAAAAGATGGCTAGCAAACTACTTAGCAGGGAGATATGCACATGTAACTTTTGCTAGTCAGTCCTCGAACATCAGAAACTTCACAAATGGTGTCCCCAAGGGATCTGTCTTGTCTCCTACACTCTTCAACCTATACATACATGACATACCCACACCCCACACACAACAAATACACATAGCTTCTTATGCAGATGACATAACACTTACATGCACACACCAAAATGCAAACACAGCCACACAAATCCTCCAACCTTACCTCAACACACAACATGAATGATTCACCACAAACAGACTCAAAATAGCCCCAGGCAAATCTTCAGTGACCCTTCTCACAAACTGGACAGCAGAACACAGTCACATTCCACACCTCACCATAAACAACACTCCCCTACCACACACACACACACACACAAAATCCTTGGTGTAACATACAATACATCAATGTCATTTAAACAACACATCACAAACATCAACACCTAGACTCAATGCCTTGAAGTCACTTGCCCATACAACATTTGGACACAACAAAGAAACCACCACCACAGTATACAAACAATATATACGTTCAGTAATGAATTATGCAAGCCCTGCTTGGGCTCCTAACCTCACTAAAACACACTACAACACTCTTCAGACCATACAAAACAAGCCCTTAAAAATAATCACAGGCTGCACAGCTACTACACCTACAGACCACCTACACCAAGAAACCAAAGTCCTCAAAGTCAAGGATCATCTAGACATCAGAGGCACCCAAACTCTCGCTGCAGCCTCCACAAATCCACAACATCCACTACACTACATGGCAGCACATCCACACACACCAAGGAACATCAAAACAACACCCAGCACACGATATCATACACAAATACTATCATCTCTTCCCCCCTGCCCGCCTCAGACCAGTTTCCAGAAGCATATTCATACTCAAATCACTCGCTGTTCCATTCAGTCACTCAAAGACAACACACAGCTGCATGCACGGCCTCCTGATATCCATCCTTCTGAATCCTATCTCCCCCGTGAGGACAGGGTCCACCTGGGCAGGCTGAGATGTGGACATCATCCAGCCCTCTTAAGTTATCAGAAGGGGCTGGATGACTCCGTCGCTGATGCCTGTCCAGTGTTGGAACTAGACAAACCGCACTCACCCCGGCCGGCTTTACGACGTGAACTGCCAAGGCTCCCAGTTGCATACCACAGGAACCTTCCGATGACATCATCACTCGGACTTAGCAGATGTGTGCGTGTGCACACACACTAACACTCTCGTTCTCTCTTCTTAATTTGACAGAAGATTCCAAGGACGAAGCTGGATGGTCTATTTGCGTCTGATACACACTATGTATCCAATACATAGACTTTTGTGTGAGTACCATCAACACCTGATACACACTATGTATCCAATACATAGACTTTTGTTTAATTACTATCAAGACCCAGTCTGTGGCCACATACAGATATGTGATGTCTCTTGAAGTATTATAAACATTCTAGCCTCGGCTGACTGCTGCACGCAGCCGCTCAGTCGAGGCACCTTTCTTGGTGAGACAATCAGCCAGTTGTTGTGATGTATCCACCCAGGATACCTCGTCAATCTCCCCCCACTCCAACATGTCCCGCAACACAGCAATATCAATGAGCAATCTCCTGTCTTCAACGCTCTTACAGGAGTAAAGGGCGTCTACCAGACTCTTGTTGTCGGCGAAACACTTTATTTTGATCTCTCCACATCCAGAAACCTCACGCAATATGTTGGAGAAATATACAGCAGTTTCAGCACATTCAGGCAGTGCCAACGTCTCAGCAGATAAGGTAGATTTGACGACCCTCCTGATCTTCCTTGTCTGCCAAAATATAGGACATCTTGCCTCACTAGCATCTCGTAAGAAGATCACAAAACTTCCCTGAGATCCATTGCCTACAAGGTTGGCAAATGAGGCATCCGAAAAGCACTCTATAAGACAGTCCTCGATCGGCCTCATTCTTGGAATGTATAGCTTCATGTTGTCAGTCTTCACCCTTGAGATCACCTTATTGAGTCTAAGCAAATCCGCTACGGTAGCTCGGTTGCTATTCACGCTCAACTCACACACATCAAAGGCAATATCTGGCCGAGTGTATGTGGCAATCCAATTGAGTTGCCCAATTAATGCTCGGTACTCCTTTTTCTCAGACTCGGACAGCTCCCCTGATTTTACTGCTGCACGATGTTTACTCAGCGTGACTGGTTTCAAGGATGAGGCATACTGGAATTGGTCGAGCGTTATGCTGCCATCGATGTTGGAGATGACATTGAGACCAACGTATTTGGAGGCTTTTGATTCTGAACTGCCGATGAGGAATATTTGACTCAACCGATTTGTCACTTGCTGTTCAAACTCATGTGTACCAGCCCAAAGGAAGTCGTCGACGTAGATGCATACAATGCCTTCGACTTTGCCACCATTGCTCCAAGAGAACAGCGCTGAATCCAGTGATGACACTTTAGCTCCAAGACTCAACAACTGATCTTTTACGCGCAGATACCAATGCCTAGCAGCATCACAAAGGCCGTAAACAGTTTTCTTTAGTCTCCATAACTTACCATTTGCATATTCAGGCGGAGGACGTAAATGAACAACTCTCTCAATGTCGTTACCTTGCAAGTAGGCAGCTTTCACGTCCATAGTGTGGCAATTCCACTGGTTGGCGGAGGCCAAAGAAAGTGCCAAACGCACTGCTTCCTTTGAACAAGTAGGCAAGTCTTTTCGGAGATCCACTGTGTCTTCCTCAAATCCTCTGGTGACTAAGCGGGCCTTAACAATAGGCTTTCCATTTTTCAGTTTTTCTGTCACAACCCATCGAACGGTTATGGCACCTTGCCCAACATCATCTACTTCCTCATATGTAATTTCATTTTCCTTAGCGCATAATACGGCCTCAGAGTTGAAAAGAACAAGCATTTCTGTGTCATCATCAACCACTTCCCATTCGCTAAGATCCATCTCCAAATCTATCCAATCAATGCTGCCATCAGAGTCCCTCTTCAAATTATAGCAGTGTTTGCACTTTCCAGTGGCTTTACCTGCCCGACTTATAATCGTTCCAGACACCAACTCTCCACTTTCTGAATGTATTCCCATTATACGTTGACCAACAGAAATTTTGGGAAGCTGATTAATCGGAACAGAAACTGCGAGAGGATCATCGATTGGGACCACACCATCTTCTGACTCGTCATCTGGTGGATAGTCATTCAACACTTGCGTAGGATCGTCATTAGGCTTCTCCTGGACAACATTTTTCTTCTCATCACTGCTGACACCACTTTCAACTGTAGTATCTTGCTCTGGCGCTCGAGCTAGACAACATACATGCACTCGCTCATATACAACGCTGTGTCTCACAAGAATTTGTTTCCCATCTCTGCCTATTACAATTCCGGGACTGTGCCACTTATGACTGTCATTTCTTTTGTAGAAGACTTCATCTCCATTCCGGATGACGTTTAGGTCACTCGAACGTATGTTGTGCCGCAGAGCCCTAGCCAAGCGTTCATCTGATTCAGTCTTTATAAACTCTTGCCTAGCTAAATGAAGAGCGTTCAAGTTGTCTCTCACAATTTTCGATAGTGATGAAGGTTCCAAGGCTGGAGGATCATTTGCGTACACATTAGGCAGACCAGGGTTCTGACCAAAAACAAGTTGGTTAGGAGAAAAGCCTGAGTAGTTGGTGAGAGCATTTCTTGCCGATACTGCCCATGCCAAGGCCACATCCAATTCACACTGGCTATCAGCCATTATCTTCCTAACAATGTCACCAATGACTGCATTTTGACGCTCACAGACTCCGTTGCTCCAAGGACTCTCTGCAGACGTTGTCATGATCTTGATATTGAAGGCCTCTCCCAATGCTCGCATTTCCGCATTATTGAATTCACAGCCATTGTCTGTACGAATTTTTCTAGGTGTGCCAAACACAATAATCCAGCTCCGAAATATTCCTTTGATAATGGTGGGCGCACACTTATCCGCAATTACTATCGCATTACAATACCTGGTCGCCAAATCAACAAGGACTAAGAAATAATGCCTTCCCCAAGCTTTTAAATCCATGGCTGTGGCTTCGTTAAACTTAGATGCCATGGGCAAACTGACTACGGGTCAGGGCTTGGCTTTCTTAAATCTGCAACAGATTGTACAAGCATCAGATACAGTCTTGACAGCCTGTTCCAGTTCTGAACTTTTAATTCCCGCATCTGTGATCAGTTTAATTTAATTAGTTTTGCTGATGTTGGGTGTCCAAATTGCCTGTGAAGCTTCAAAGCGGTTTTTTCTACATCACCCCCACGAGTTGCCAACATGATTGTTTCACAAAATTCATGATCTAGTCATAAGGAAATTGGAAGTAAGTAATGGCCTGAAGATGAGGACTTTAAATCAATGATAGTTCCACAAATTTTGACCTGGTCAGTTTCAAGGTTAATCAACAGTTTTGCTTTTTTCATGGAACGTCTACTCAACAGCAAGGGAATATTGCAGTCCACAACATCAGTCACAATGGCAGCACGCAGGTTTCCAATGTAGCAGGGCAGAGTAACACGTTTGAGGGAAGAAGCTGTGACACCATCAGCAAAAGTAAACGTTGAGGATGACGCTTTTTCTTTTACAGCATCACGTTCATAATCAGTGAGCTCACTTAGATAGCAATTAATCCATTCAACTCCACATACAGTTGTAGAACACCCTGTGTCTAGAAGAGCATATCCCTTAGATTCTTCTACTAGAGTCTGTGACTTACCTCTACTAGCGGCATCATCTGCATAGCCCATAAACAACGACAGATGCACTGTTTCAGAATTCTCTTCTCGACTGCCGTCGTTTTCGTATGCATCCGGACAGTCATGTGCCCAATGAAATCTAGAATCACATACGAAACACTTCGATACCTTTCCGTCAGGCCCAAGTGGGTTCTGCCTCTTGCCGGTGAATGAGCGTTGGGGAATTCTAGCAGATACGGTTGAACATCGGCCACTACCCCGACGTCGATCACGTATTGCACCACCCCGCAACATTCTCCGTCCTCGTCGAGTACCTCTAGCATAAAGCGTTTCCTCACCCTCAACTTCGTCACTCCAAAATACTGGTTCGTCTTTCACCTCCCGGGCAGACACCGATGCCTCTTTCTGCTTGCCAATTTCACCAACAAAAATGCGATTCAGGGCAGATTTCATATTTTCGTATGTCACCTCAGTTATCGCGGACATCACTAGTTGTTGTTCACTGTCTGAAAGTTTGCATGCAGCTAAGAGCATAAAAGCCATCACAGAATTTGGCAGTTCCATGTCCTGCTTGGTAAATTTGAAATAAACATGCTCAAATTCTGTCATGAACTCCCGAATGTTCATATCACCGGCTCTTCTGAAGTTATATAGCTCATAAAACGGTGCAAACTGTCGACGTCCTTTGTCCACAAGAAATAAACCGTCTAATTTCATCAGCAGGGTCTGAACACCATCCTTCTGCTTTAAAACATCCGTTTCAGTCTGCGAGGACGCCACCCTCGCTCTCCCAGACAATGACAGGTGAATAGCTAAAGCTTGTTTTTCTGCTGCTAGGTCAGTTAGTTCGCACCAAATGCCAATGTCTGTTTTCCAGCTCTCATATGCAGACTCATTCTCCAATTTTGGAGGCCACTTGGTCGAACACGACGCCATTCTCGAACCACGCTCTGCTACCAAAATGTTGGAACTAGACAAACCGCACTCACCCCGGCCGGCTTTACGACGTGAACTGCCAAGGCTCCCGGTTGCATACCACAGGAACCTTCCGTTGACGTCATCACTCGTGACTTAGCAGATGTGTGTGTGCGCACACACACTAACATCCAGGATGTAACATAGCACCCCATACTATTAAGCACATTATGCAAGACTGCATTGCACACAATCACCTACACCATCAACACAATATACACTCCTTGAGAGCTCTGTGGGAAAGTCCGGTCACTGCCATGGTCTTCCTTAGGGACTCAGGGCTGTTCGGCCAGACTGCCTAAGGAACTACTACTACTACTACAATACTAACAATATAGGAAGGCTGCCAGACACTGAGTAGCATGGAAAGCCAAGTGACCACGGCCAATATATGCAAGCATGTTGGGGTCTTTATAAACAATACCATCTGACAAACAATACAATTAACAATACTGACAATCTAGGGAAGCTGCCAGGGATCAAGCAGTGTGGAGAGCTGCTATTAGATGATCAAGGCCAATGTATGCAAGCAGGTTGGAGGGTAACGATATAACCAAACCATACGTGCTCCCTACATGTCAACAAGTGAGTTGGTGGAGGGTTAGTGCCCCTCCCCGTAAAACAAATAACTCAAAGTCAAATGGCCACCCCTTACAGGATTATGGCGTCTACCAATAGATAGATAGATAGGTTGGAGCCTTTATAAATGATATGATTAACAATACTGACAATCTAGGGAGGCTGCCAGAGATCAAGCAGTGTGGAAAGCCGCTATGAGGTGATCAAGGCCAATGTACAGAAGCAGGTTGGAACCTTTATATGTGATACGAACAACAGAATCATGCAAAGCACAGGTATATATAAACAGTTTTGAATCCTCTATACGAGACACCAGCTTACCAGTGTTGATGTCCTCAGAACCTGGTGAGTCCAAGGCAGAACTGCAGAACTAGACATCTCAAGAAAGAATGATGCAAGTCTTGAGGGAGGGATGAGTCTTGGAGGAGGTGGAGGACATCTTGAAAGGATTCTGTGTCATCTGAGTATCTTGACTGAGGTACAAAGCAATCTTGGTAGGTGTGATGGCTGGCTCTTGGTTCGGACACTAAAAATAAACATATAAATAAAAACATCAAATATAAATAACAACTTGGGTCAAAATCAACTCTCTAATCACAAAAAAAAAATAAATAAATAAATAAATAAATAATCTATCTATTGCCAGACGCCTCAAGCCCGAACGGGGTGGCCACAAACAAATCACCTCCATGTCACTCTGTCCCCTGCCATTTCACTACCACGCTCCCAACTCACACCCCCCCCTCTCATATACCTCTCCACTCCATCTCATCCTCGGCCTCCCCCTCCCTTTCGCCCCCTCCACTTCACTCACATTCACTCTCCTCATCAGTCTCTCACTCTCCATCCTCTCCACATGCCCAAACCACCTTAACGTGTTTCTCTAACGCTTCCCATCACATCCACAACCACAACACAACGCTCCTTCACTTCCTCATTTGTTAGTCTGTCTCTCCATGTGACTCCACATGCTCCTCTCAAATAACTCATTTCCACTGCTCTCACTCTTGACTTCTGTCCTTCCAACAGGGTCCAAGCTTCACTTCCATATGTCAGAGTTGGTATCACAATACTGTCATGTAACAACTTTTTCACTTCCATGCTCACCTCCCTGTTTCTTATCACTGCTTTCAACGAACCAGCAACGTTCCTTCCCTGCTGCACCCTTTCGAGCACTTCACCCTCCAGACTTCCATCCTTACTCATCACACTACCCAAGTACTTAAATGCACTCACATTCACCATATCCTCCCCGTCCAATCTCACTCTACATTCACTGGCTTCACTTCTCTCGAAGACCATTACTTTACTCTTCCCTACATTCACCTTTAGATTCCATTTCTTACAGACTCCCCCAAACTCATCTACCAAGCCTTGCAGCTCCCCTTCGTCTTCAGTCAACAACACAGTATCACCTGCAAACAACAGTACAGGGAGTTTCCAAACATTGCCCTCTCTCACTAGGGCCGCTCCAACATCCACTGCCCGACCTTGTATCTCTTTTATAACCCCATCCATTTACAGATTGAACAACCATGGAGACATGACACATCCTTGTTTCAAACCAACCTTCAAATGGAAAGATTCACTCAGTTTGCCATCCACATGCACTGCAGCCTTAGCACCCTCATACATACTCTTCACTGCCTTCAACAACTTCCCATCCACTCCATATATTCTTAATACCTTCCAAAAACCTTGTCTATCCACCCTGTCATATGCTTTCTCCAGATCCATGAAGGCTGCATACAACTTCTTGCCCTTCTCTAGAAACTTTTCCACTAAAGATCTAAGAATGAATATCTGGTCTACACAATCTCTTCCCTTCCTAAAACCTCCCTGTTCTTCTCCAACTAATTCCTCTGTTATTTCCCTAACTCTGTCAATACGTATCCTACCATATACTTTTCCTATTACACTGAGAAGGCAAATGCCCCTATGACCACCACACACTGCTTTTTCCCCTTTTCCTTTGTACAAAGGAATAATTATACCTGACTTCCAATCCTCAGGGACTCTACCCTCCTCCCACACCAATCTGCACACCTTCCACATCCATTCTATTACTATCTCTCCCCCATGCTTCAGCATTTCACCACACACTCCATCAATTCCTGGGGCTTTCCCCATTTTAACTTTCTTCATTACTTCCATCCTACTGATTTCTTCCTCTCCTCTCACAACCCTCCTTCTCCCCACCATTCCCCAGCCATCATAATCAGTTAAAAAAAATCAAAACCCATCATTAAACTGGGGTTTGGCCATCGTTAGGCAGGGTATGGTGGTGTTTCTACCCCCATCGTTAAGCCGGGGTATGGCATCTAGGGGTATTGTATATCGAGGATACAGCCTGAATGTGTGGAGAGTAACCAAGTTTCATAGGGATTTCACAATGAAAAACTCATGTAGCTTTATTTATAAAGGCTTAAAACCGTATCATTCACTCCCACGCTGCCCCTCTGTGTAGGGGTCTGATGATATCCTACTGATTTGGGCAAGTCTACACTCAACTGTTGTTCTTGATGAATCGTTCGTTTTTGAAGGCTGCAACATGCTTGCATGCGTCGGCCTTTTTGGATTGGAGCGTGTAGCATTTTATGACCGGATGCCCTTCCTGATGTCTACCAATGACCCTTGGGTGGATTCAATCTTCCGACCCTACGGCCAGAGCGGAGCTCTCTAACCCACTGAGCCACTGATGAATGCTGTTGAATAAACTTGGTCTGTTCAGCTGAGTAGACCCACCAACTGCAAGCAAGCAACTGACCCTGCAATGCCGTCCCATGCAGTGAAGGGATGTTTCTTTGTGGCAGAGAGCACCTCACCACAACGAGACATGGGCGTATCACACAGTGTGGAGTCATCTGAAGTGGAAAGCAAAGGTGACAGGGAGGATGGAAGACAGCAGAAGAGAGGAGGCCAGACACAGAAAATGAATAATTAAGGTGAAAGAACTACATCAAGTGTGTGGATGAATGCTGCCACCACCAACCACCTCCACAGAGTGACAGGCCTAAGGGTTTCCTGTAAGCCAGGAAACAATTTACTGTGATGGGTGGTAACCATATAACCAAATAATGGGGTGATGTGCAGACAACTATGGTCCTCCTGTTAACTGGGTGCAGACACACAAATGCAGTGTCCATCCAGTTCCTCAAACCACCACACTTTCCCTGCACCTGGCTATGGCAAGGTGCTGCCTGCCACATGGGACCATCAGTTCACAGCACAGGATGGCCTTGCAGGGGTGACTGCTGTTGCAGTTGATGGGTCTGCTCCACTACACAAACCGGGGTTATACAAAAACAACCAGCCCTGTTGCTTATCCTTCCTTCCTTCTGGTTCACAGCATTCTTTACTTTGGCTATGTTACATTTCCTGCCACCATATGTCTTCTCTGCACATCAACAAAGCCAATCATGTCTACAGCCACTCTGCTCTCACCATTCCCATTCATCAGCCTTTCAAACTGTTCTTTCCAGTCACTCATTACTGTTCTTCCACTTTCATCCCTCACACTTTCACACTTCTTTCCAATTTCACTTCTACATTTTTGCACCTCTTTACACAACAGTTTTCCATTTTCAATGTGATTTGCATTCATTTTCCTTCCAAGATAATCATTTACCTCCTTTCTTCTATGTTTATCAGCTGTGTCTGTCTAAATCAGCCATACCTATTCAAAAGTCTATCCATCTATGTACAGGTAACACAATGCTAAAAAAAAAAACATTACCAAAGGCAGAAACAACAGGAATCAGGAGTGAAATACCACAAAGAAAAATGGATTACAGTACAAGGAATCTGTATGCATGGGCTGGGAATTATTTACCTCTCATATACCTCTCCACTCAATCCCTTCATCTCATCCTGTTTCTCCCCCTCCCTCCCCTCCACCACAAATAACTTATCTCATTCTAAATCCTCTCTACAAACTTACATTCCTCTACAATCTGTCTGCCCTCTCTCCAACCCACACACCCCTCCCTCATGTACACCTCCACTCAATCCCTTCATCTCATCCTCAGTTCCCCCTTTCTTCGCTCTCTACCTCGTATAACTTCTCCTTGTCAGTCCCTCATTCTTCATCCTCTCTACCAACTTACATTCTGTTTACTATTGACAAGGAGAAATGTCCATGCTACTGCACTGTTGCACACTGTCTCTGCACCTGTTGTGGCGTGGGAGGCCTTCATGTGGCAGCACTGAATAACTTGGGTGCTGCTCTGCCGTGTGACTACCAACATCCCTCAGCTTCCTTGCTCTACACCAGAAGAAGGATGGTGGAGTGCAGAGGGGCAGCATCAGCCTGCACACCACCGTATTACCTTCAGATGAGCCTGCAACAATAACATGTGCATGAATCCATTTATACACCCATATACACCTTATACTTTGTTTAATACAAAGAAGAAACCAAAGGCTAGAAGCCTGCAAGATGCCTCTCCAAGAACAAAATAAAAACAAGATAAAAGAGAGCAAAATTCATGATCCTTTCATTTTGAGATGCCTGGCACACTGCATTTAAAAGACTGGAAGTCACAGGTAGTAGGAAATAAAGACAGAGGAAGACAGTTCCAGCATTGACCTGCTGCATACATGAAAGACTGCAGATCTTACAGAACAAAGACCTACTATGACGTGTGGTATTTTTCATTTTAATCAGGCCAGGATGTACCTAATCCATTCTGTTTGTAAAGCTTCTTATGGATAAATGATGCCAGGCTTTCCCTTACAAAATGGAGTGCTGGCTGAACCAATACCAAGCAGCATCTCCAGCAACATCTCTAGCCAGATGCCTCAAACCTGTGAGGGGTGGCCACAAACAAATTGCCTCTCCCTCTCCCCCCTCCACTTCACTAACATACTCTTCTAGTTAGTCTCTCACTCTCCACCCCAACCCCTGGCTACTCAATCCTGACATTTAAGGTGAGGGTGACCAGTCTCACCTGCCCCTGAGTGGTATTATGTGTGCAATAAACAACTATCCCCTTAATATAAACCGTTACAGGCTCAGTTCAGTTGCATCACCTTAACCCACTGAACCACCAGGTGCCATTTGGTTATATGGTTACCACCCAATGTAATATATACTGTATATATATTTTTTTGGCTTCTCATTCAGTACAAAGCCACCTGAAGTTGATGAGTAGAGTAATAAAATGTGAAAGATGGGAGATATGGAAAGGGAGAAGGACAGACATAGGAAAATAAATAAGGGTGAAGGAAGAAGTAGGCAGCACTACATCAAGTGAATGGATGATAGTCAGCACCACCTAAAAACCATGCCATTCAGTGTAGTTACCCAAAGTCAATACTACACTGCATGAGTCATCTGAACACCTAAACCCCAAATGGCATATAATTTCTGAGGAATTCTAACCACCACACCACCACCACCACAATCATCATCATCATATACCACCACCACCACAATCATCATCATATACCACCACCACCACAATCATCATCATCATCATTCCCTCTTTGTCTACTCAGGGATTAAGTGAGGCAGGCTTCAGAGACTTAGGCCAAAAAGGTCACTATCAACACTAGGTCAAATTAACTGTACCACACTCATTCATGCCACAGTCAAGCCCCACAATCCTCACACTACCTTACTGACATAATATTACATCAAATTAAATTCTATCTATTATTTATCTATTGTCAGATGCCTTAATGCCAAAGAGGTGTCCACAAGCAAACTGCCTTCATGCCGCCTTGTCCCCTGCCATTTCACTGCCCTCCCCCCAACTCACACACCCTTGTCTCAATTGTCTCGACACTCCATCCCTCCATCTCATCCTTGGTTCCCTCCTCCATCTCACTCACATACACTCTCCTAGTCAGTCTCATTCTCCATCCTCTCCACATGGTCAAACCACCTTAAAGTATTTCTCTTAATGCTTTCAATCACATACAATTACAAACACAAAACATTACATTATAAAAAGCAGCTCACCTTCATTTGTGATGATGTCAGTCCAGGGATAGTAATAATCTTGCCGGTACCCAAGTAATGTATTTGATGACTGCCAGCACAAATTCATCTCTTCAAGGTCCCACCACCAAACAGCATCTGCAATTTACACAGAAACTTAGACTGCATCCACACCAAGTGCTTGTTGGTGTAGACAGTGGTTTATCAATCTATCCACCAATCAATCTACAGCCAGATGCTTTAATCCCAAACAGGGTGGCCGCACACAAACTGCCTCCATGTCACCCTGTCCCCTGCCATTTTCCTGCCCTCCCCCTTATTCCCCCCTCCCTTCTCTCATATATGTACAGTCAACAGCAGAAGTTCGTCCCTCTCAGCGTGCGTGATACAAGCCTGTTGATTTGGGAACACTGTATGAGATAGAGTTGACAGGTATGGTTTAAACGTCTAATATTAAAGAAATCAGTTCGGAGATAAGAACACACTCTCTAATGATAATATCGATTTGCAGCAGGTAGAATAGTAACGTTATTGTGAAATGTATGACACTGATGTATGAAGATTTTTCGTTACGGACACAGACACACAGGATTATTTGGACTGGACTGATGTTGCCATCAAGGATTATATGAGAACATTTGCAGTTATAAAGGTGAGGTTGCAAGAAAACATTAACTGCGATGTCAGTTACACAAAAAACGAACACTGAAACTGACAGTGCGTGTTTCATGGGTATACGGTTTTGTTTTACAAGTTAAATCACTTTCCTTCCTGACCTCTCTCGCCACCCGTCTCTCCTCTTCCCAGACATGCTCTGCCATCATCCACGTTTTATCGCTAATTCTGAAAATCCTATGTCTCTAGGTAGTGTGTGGAAAGTAATCAACATGAAAGTATTAAATGAGCTTCTTTTTCTCCTCGATTGCTATGAAGTGTTATTCATGACTTGAATATAAATGTTAGTAACATGAATAAATCATCACTGTGGTGGTTAGGAGACATTACTCGTCACCAGTAATATAACACTTATATAACCATCGTTAATACAATGCCCCAAATACACTCCTTCTCCACCCCCTCGCTGTCTCCTCCCCTCCCCCTTCCACTGTCTCCATCACTCCTCACCCCCCCTCTTCCATTACCCCTTGTTCCTATCCCTCAACACCCCCAACTCCTCCCCACGGTTTCATTTAATTGACCCTGTTTCGTTTTACCTCCCCAACTACTGTAGATCAGTTATTCATGACTTGAATATAGTTATAATTTACAGGAATTTAAGTCGTAATTGTAGTGACATTATAAACAATATTCGTGCACGTTATATTGCCAACTGTATTACACACAATTAACCAGATTACTTATACAACAATCTGTCAATTGTAACTATCAGTGTTCAGTACCATCCCCCCCTTGCGGACTCCTTCCCTCCTCACCTCCTGCCCCCATTCTGTATCCCTCACTCCTGCCTACACCTTATAACATAATAGCTTGCAATATATCTAACCCCTTCCCTTACCCGGTATTCCTGCTTCCATATTCCCCCCCACCACACATTGTGTTCCCCCAATAACAATATGCGAACGAAATACTTTGAACTGAACTCCCTCAGCACATGATATTACAAGGTCAGAGATTGCAGCCAGCAAGAGTATCCAAATCATTCCATCCCCATAGCTGCATAACATGGTCAGAACAAAAGGTAACGGCATGGCTGTCCGTCAACGCCCTGAACATCTGTTCTGCAACTGCCGATATTATCGATGCAGGAGTGACAACGACTCGGATGGATAGGAAGCGAACCTTTACCATAATTAACCCTTTCACCGCTACAATCAGATACTTTCACTTACACCTGCATGCTGTCCAGGCTAACAGCAGGCATATTCCGCTAAGGGAACAATCTATTCATCCAGAGGGGTATAATCCCCCTTCATTGTATATTACGATGATTATGGTCGCCAAATATATGGAAGGAGAATAAAGCTTTTGTGACTATCATCTATTTGCTATATTAAACCGTAACTGAAGAACTATAATTATCACCAAGAATACCGTCAATACTTAAGAAAATATTTTCTGGAAGCATGTAGTCACACTCTTGTGCAAAACTACACACGCGATGATTATTTTTCATTTTTTACTTTCTTTGGGGAAAAGGACATAAATATTTTATCTATGTTATGATTTAAAAAATAAGTTTAAGGAAGAGATTAATGGCTAGGGAGGAGGAGTAATAAAATGATGACTAAACTGAAGCACTGACTGCCGTTCTTTGAACAGTTAATGCATCTTGACCGCCACTGTCACTGTCTCTATCTATCTATAGCCCGACACCCTAATCCGGCAAAGGGTGGCCGCAGACAAAACGCCTCCAGGTCGCTCTGTCACTCACCATTTGCCTACCCTCCCCCCAGCTCACTCCCCCCTCCCTCATATACCTCTCAACTCCATCCCTCCACCTCATCCTCGGTCTTCCCCTCCCTCCACCTCACCTACATACACCCTCTTGGTCAGCCTTTCATTAACGCCCCACCCCGTAAAAAGAACCAACTAAATAAGCGAATAAAGCTGTCACAGTCATTATAATAATTTTACACACTAATAAAGAATACAATCCAAAAACAAAACCCAAACGTCTTTATACTGTTTGGTTCCGGGGAAAAATATGAGGAAGGGAGAGAAAACAGACATTTGAAATGATAAGCGAGAGAAGTCGGGTAGGGTCAAAACAATTTAACCGGTTAGTCGGGAGGGGTTGGGAGTGTTGCACTAGAAACAAGTGGTACTGGTAAAGGGGGCGGAGGGAGGAATGATGGAGACAGTGGAAGGGGGAGGGGCGACGGCGGCGAGGGAGTGGAGAGGGAGTGTATTTGGAGCACTGTAAGAACGATGGTTATATCTATCTATCTAACTATTGCCAGACGCCTTAACCATGCACGGGGTGGCCACAAACAAATCGCCTCCATGTCACTCTGTCCCCTGCCATTTCACTACCACGCTCCCAACTCACACACCCCTCTCTCATATACCTCTCCACTCCATCCTTCCATCTCATCCTCGGCCTCCCCCTCCCTCTCGCCCCCTCCACTTCACTCACATACACTCTCCTCGTCAGTCTTTCACTCTCCATCCTCTCCACATGCCCAAACCACCTTAACGTGCTTCTCCGAACGCTTCCCATCACATCCTCAACCACACCACAATGCTCCTTCACTTCCTCATTTGTTAGTCTGTCTCTCCATGTGACTCCACATGCTCCTCTCAAATAACTCATTTCCACTGCTCTCACTCTTGACTTCTGTCCTTCCAACAGGGTCCAAGCTTCACTTCCATATGTCAGAGTTGGTATCACAATACTGTCATGTAACAACTTTTTCACTTCCATGCTCACCTCCCTGTTTCTTATCACTGCTTTCAACGAACCAGCAACCTTCCTTCCCTGCTGTACCCTTTCGAGCACTTCACCCTCCAGACTACCATCCTTACTCATCACACTGCCCAAGTACTTAAATTCACTCACATTCTCCATTTCCTTCCCATCCAATCTCACTGTACACTCACTGGCTTCACTTCTCTCGAAGACCATCACTTTACTCTTCCCCACATTCACCTTTAGATTCCGTTTCTTACACACTCTCCCAAACTCATCTACCAAGCCTTGCAGCTCCCCTTCGTCTTCACTCAACAACACAGTATCATCTGCAAACAACAGTACAGGTAGTTTCCAAACACTGCCCTCTCTCACTAGGGCCGCTCCAACATCCACTGCCCGACCTTGTATCTCTTTTATAACCCCATCCATATACAGATTGAACAACCATGGAGACATGACACATCCTTG
>JAGKTI010016599.1:0-19302 GCA_018397915.1 Birgus latro
TTCTTAATGACTTCCCGGAAGATGACGTCTGTTGTAGTCTATTCTGGGTACTGCCTGGCCGTCAGAATAATTGTGCGATGACAAATTTTACATGCTTTATTTGTTACCACTAGGGTTTGATTCTCTCCTTGTGAATGCTAACAACGTACTAGCCAAGATAATGTTATCCAGAATGACAAAACATCTGAGTTAACACTTCCTGTGAAACACTATGTGGATTTTGGAAGCAGCGAAACATTTCTGTTATGATCATTGTTGCCTGACAGATACAAGAGAATTAGCACAAGCAAAACCGTGATTTATATATTGCATTCATCGATCTTGCAAAAGCATTTGAAACTGTCGATAGAAAAATTTTATGGAATGCTTTTTCAAAATTTGGAGTTCCAAGCAAATTTCTTACCATCCTGAAGAGCCTGTATGACAACATGAAAGCACATGTGTCCATAGGTTATAACAAATCCGACCCTTCAACGTGGACGTGGGAGTGAAGCTAGAATGTGTCCTGGCTCCCGTGATTTTCAGCATCTATCTAACTGCAGTCACCCATTTAAGTCGCCTACAAATGAACCCAAATGATGGAATGAAAATCCAGTTCCGTCTAGACGGTAATTTATTTATTTTCAGACGTCTTCAAACACAAAGACTGAAATGGCTCATTTCCTAGAGCTACAATATGCCGATGACTGTACTTTCCTTGTACATACCCCCAAAGCCCTACAACGAAGTATCTCCATCGTCCCCAATATATACCATGGAACTCCGAACAAATGACAATAAAACAGAAATAATACCTCAGAGAAATGACCCAGCAGAGTCTCATGCATCTATCTATCTACATTATAATGATCCGATTTCTGTATATTTGTCGGTTTGTCCATTTGTTACCGTAACACAGCAAAAACAGCGCATTGTAGCGCACTTTTGGTTAGAGCAAGGTACCTTTAAAATGCTCTAACTTTAAGAACAAAACAATTTCCAGTCCAATCGAGCCACAAGTTCCTGAGTTATGACTCATCTCTGGCCTTTTAATATCAAACGGAGAGGCTGCGAAAGGTGGCCATTAAGCGAGTTTCGGATAAATGGCAGAAAAGTTAAACAGGTTGAGAATTTTACCTGCTTTGGAAGAGTTTTCACTGATAAACAACATTCATGCATAAGTCCTTGCATGAATCCACCACACCTCAGCCTCATTTTGACGTCTCAGATCCACAATCTTTGAATCACTGACTTGAGAATTAAGACGAAGGTATTAGTATATACGACTGTATGCCTCTCCACCCTCTTATACGGTGTTGAATCCCAGATTGCCTACCAGCGTCATATTAAACAGTTTGATTTATTCCACATCTGATGCTTACAGTGCACACTGCACCTTTGGACTTAAATGGGAGGAGAAAATCCCTCACTCATAATTCTCCAGCAGGCGAAGTCAGCCACCATAGAAGCCATGCTAGATAAGAAACAGCTGAAGTGGGTCGAACACGTATTCCATTTTCCTGAGCAACAGATTTCCCTGCCAGGTTCTATATGGCCAACTCCCTGCAGCATGCCGCAACCCAGGGGGACAGAAGAAGAGATATAACGATCATATAAGGAAATGCAACACCAAATCCAAAAATCTTGAAACCAGTGTCTCATGGTGAACCCTCTGCAGCAAGGGAATCATTCTTCTCAAAGAAGCTTGGAAACTGGCCAGAGAAGAGCATAGACAACGGAGACATAACCAAAACCAAGTTCTTCCAGCAAACTCAGACTTGACATGCCGACTGTGTGTCAAAGTTTGAGGATCCAGGATTTGTCTGCACAGTCACACACGTTGGCACCAAAGACAATGAGAAACACACCAATCATGTGAATATAGTAGGGGTCGTCTTCTGAAGCAGAAGAGCGGCTTTTTTTTTTTTTATGCGACTCTGGGCATAGGCTTCACAACATGCTATCATGGCCCAGCAGTCCTCCTACATACCATACACCTCTACATGTCACCTAAGTGTGTGTGTATATGTGTGTGTGTGTGTGTGTGTGTGTGTGTGTGTTTACATCATGCAGTTACATGAACTAAATGAACACATGAGTCACCACAGCAATCTACTAAATCACACTAAGTTCTAGCCCCTCCACTCACCCAAGGACTGACTGAATGGTTTAGCTATTTTTCTTTAGGAGTTTTCCTGCATTCAAAAATACAGTTGCTGATTATTTGATAATGAATGTCAGTGAACTACTAACCGAGTCTCTCATTAAATAAAAAGTCTAGAGGACCAATTTTTACTAAATTTTCGTATTCTGTTATTAAGCAAAAATTAATGATTAAAATAATACTATAAGGATGCAAAAAGATTCTTACCAACGTCCTGATTTACGAATTTTCTTCTCACCACAGTGTTATCATCTGGCAAATCATATTCAGGTCGAATATTGTTAGCAAAATAATATTTATTATATATAATTTTTATAATTATAATCTACATATCCAGCCTAAACAATCGGTAGTAACTGACGTTCTAGTTTTTGTAGTGTTTTCGACTTTTGTAATTTTTTAACAAATTAAATAGATGATGGAAGGGTGAAATATTTTTGAATATGCAAATGATAATTGTTATACTCTCTTCCTCCTCCTCCTCCTCCTCCTTTTTGTTCTATGGTAATAATCGTTGGAATGGTCCAAACCCCACAAAGGTTAAGGGATGAGGGATATAGTGTGAAAGAGGGAGGTGATGGTGATGGTAATGGCAAGCATCCGCGGCCTCACGTTAACAGATTAATGACATTATTCACCAGGTTCTCAGGCATCCTTAATTAATTAAGGCGGGAACTGGGTACGCCTGAACATTGACACGGAGGACAAAGGTTAATTAATCACTTCATGCTCGGTATTTGATGGACATGCACTGCTCTCATTCGGTAATGTCTGTAGGTTGACTGGCGACTGAAGCAAGGAAAATGATTCAGAACATCTACTCTTACATCGACACCTAAGACCCAGAGAGCGTCATCACTCAGCTTCCCTTTTATGTTTTCACATTTTTGCATTTCCTTAGTATTCATATTTCACCTCACACTCACCTGTTTTGTTTATCTCCGTATTTGATAACAACCAATATCATATTACCTTATGTGAGCCAAGACCACCCATGACTGCTGTCGTTGGGTAAGTGGTTGACCACAGCTTATGCACAAAAAGAATGACGTGATCCTTATCATCACTCGCGTCATTATACTAACCGTATTCCCACCAGTAAATTGAATGGGTAGATCTGAGATGTCAAGCCAACATACTACAAAAGTTAAAAACTATGAACAAACTGTTAGGGGTAATAGGCTACACATCCACTATTTAAATAGCCGGTCAGTCAAAATGCGCCCATCTACATATCAATCAGGACTGAAATTTTCGGCTGCACCCCACAGACAAATCATTGCGAGGCTAACGTACTGTAGTCGAGAATACGAGTTCAAAGGCTATGTCACCGGCCCACATTCCGACTGGCACTGTATGATCGAAAAGCCTTGTCAACAATTTCAAAGACTAGTTAAAAACTACATTCAGAATTTGAGCACCAACGTTAAGAAAATACTGTAATGTGCTAATGAAAACTTCCTTTATTTAGATTAATCTTTCATCTCTGGAGCAAGAAAGTGGCGCCTCAGCTAAATAAAAGTATCTGGCTGTAGCAAACATGACACAAACTTTATCTTTCTCAAGAGGTTAACTATAATCATCCAACCTTTCCATTTTGAGAGAAATATAAGGTATAGCGCATACACGTATGTGTATAAGCTGAATAAAGTTGTTCAGCATTTGCAAAACTAATGTATAACAATGCTGTCTTTCGCAAAGGTTTAATACACAAGGCCCTTCACAAGCTGGTTGATGTGCAGGTTATGTAACACCTCAAAGCCAAACAGTGTAGTACCAGATTAATTTTATATCAGCTGAACCACCATGAAAACAGAAACACCCTAATATATCTTCATTCCTTGTGCATTACATGAAACACAGGGGATTCCTGCTCCCCAAAACCCATTACCGTATTGTTTTTCTTTTTTTTAAATAACAGAACAGAGGAAGGAAAAAAATGAATAAAAAATAATCCATACACCAGATTACTGGTGTCCTCCATTCATAAAAAAAATCTGCAACAGTTGGACTTGAACAGCTGTAGGTTGAAGTTTGGGGGGAAATAACTCTGGGCAAGCGAGTTCCAAAGAGATGCAGTTCGAGCAATAAAAGATTTCTGACAGACAGAAGTTCTGCAATATGGCAGTATGACAGTAGGTGTGAATACCCTGCTGAGATTTACTATGCGTGTAAAAGTTTGGCCGTTGATACAGGGTGATTCCTAGGACCACTGAGGTCATCTCTAGGGGTGGGGCCAAGGTCACATTCCATTAGGGGGCGGGGGGAGAGCCCCCTCCTTTACCACGTGGTGGCAGCCTTCGTATTTCAGTTATTTTTTGGGTGTAGAAGGCTAATTTTGGGGTCAAACGACTCAGAATAAAGTATATTGTAAGATAACAGAAGGTATTCTATATCTCTGGTACACTCCTAATAAATAAAACGAGTATTATAATTGTGATTTTTTACAAACTTAGACATGCTCTTGGGAATGATACACTGTTCCCTAAAATGAAAATGGCCCATAATCATAAAAGATAATTATAATTTTCATTTATATCTGCATAAAGTTCAGACCATATTTTGATACAAAATAAAATTGCATATGACTTATGGCAGACATAATATAGTACAGAAGAGACATGAAGATGTTTGTGTAGGAATTTTTGCGGGAATGGTACTCATTTCTACCAAGAAAAAAAAAAACATAATCTGTCACAAACAATTATTTTCCTACTAACATGTACGTTTGCATAAATCTGTGCATGAAAGATTCACTTTCACACATGAACACATTTGAGAACAGCCTTTACGGCAACAACATTTCACGAGTTCCTGAACACGTGAGACACTTCGGGAACTGTCATCCACACAGGTTTGTATTTCCTATCAGATGCTTTCTTCCAGCCGTATAAACAGAAGTCAGGCTCCTCAATTCTTGGTCATAAGCTGTAACCCAAACACTTGCCTGAAACAATGCTCGAAGACAGTGCTGCAACAGGGCATTTTGAGTTGGTGGAATAAACTCAATATTTTGACCTCTTCACAAAACATTATGCAGCGAAGATCGTTGATATGGTCAGAATTTCCTCCATATATATTAACAAAGAAATTCTCCAATTCTTTGAAAATAGATTAATTTTCACTGAAGGTCTGCAAGGGTTGTTGGACGAGATCACAGAAAACATCAGTAAGTTCTGGTGGGCATCTTTTCCACACTTTAAAGCAAATTGTTTTTGATCTTCCTTTGATGCCAGAAGTTGTGTCGCAGCCTGTCAGTGTGACAAAAAGAGGGAGGGCAACTGATCTGGCGGGACCCAATGCATTCTCATTGATCCAATACTTAGATTTCTTCAGTTTTTCCCAGTTCCATAAGGAACATGAATTTGGCAGTCTTAATTGATATCATGGAATCGGCCATAGTGGCCAATTAGGATTACCATAACGTCTGAATCTGACGTCTTGACAATGTTGGAGGAGCATAAAGACTTCAGTGCATGGATAGTGTGTACCACAATTCTGGTATCAGCTTCTTCCTGTTTGAATTCTCCTTCCATTTCAACTCCTGGGCCAACATGGCGCACTGTGTAGTTGTCAGCATCAGTGATGTAAACATCTCCCAGGCCACTGACTCCTTGCATCACAGTTTCTGTAAGAAAATGAAACAACTCGGTCTTATTCTTACTGTCCCGCAGAAACTCGCACCAGTTCTTAGGGATCTGAGCCCTGGGAGAAACTTTTAACCTCGATCCCTTACCTCTGTCGCTTCGAATTTCTTCCTTTATGGAGAGTTCTCGGTAACAATCCGAAAAAACACCCACTCGAGAGGCTTTGCTCAGTTCCGTGTGAATCATATTAAGCAGCTGGTCTTCACCATTATCCTGGAAGGTGTGAATTCCACGAGGAGTGAGAGAATGAATGAGGGGTCCTCCATTATGAATGACCGCATCATACCCATGCAGAGAAATGGAATGGTGTTCATCATCACATACTTCATTGAGGATACACTCTACAGTGGCTGACTCATTTGAGTGGTACAATGTATTCTCACTGTAGGCCATTGAGGGGGGAAAGCAATGTGCATCGTGTTGGAAGAAAGTCTTTAAATCTCCTCTTCGTTTGTCTGAGGCAATATGCATTCTACTGAAGAGGGATGAATTGGACTTGAAAAGTTGTAGTTTCTTTGGCTGAGGTTTTCCATGTGCCTTGATTCTGATGATGAGAATATTGTTCTTCTTTATGGGATTACCCACAGGTACAGTTCTTTCAACAATTACTTTTTGAACAAATTCAGTGTACTGTTTGTGTCCCAACTTTTCCATTTCAAACACCGACTGACGGTCCTCACTTATCACTTATCACTCCATCAAGAAATGGATTTCCCTTGCCCCGGATGACACCAATGAGGTTTCTTACATCTGCAGCAAAACTTGAGTGACATTTCTTTCTCTCGTCATGGTGAAATACATCTGTGTTTTCCTCCCAGGAACTTGACTTGTTGAAGTCTTGAAAGAGTTTGCTGAGGGCAGGTCCACACAATGACCTTTTCATCAGTGATGCAGCGTCCTGTGTAAGCCTAATAATTTCACCAGTGCCTTTGATAGTCTTGTTGAGCTGTTCATGGGCCTGGTCGATTGCGAGAGCAGAGAATCGTTTCTTGGATCTCTTGATCACGAAGTTGCCAGCTTGAAAAGCTTTGAGTGTATGTTCATCAAGTTCCATGAGATCCTGAATATGAATTGGAAGCAATCTTGCCTAGCTGTAGTGGTCAAGTGAAGTAAAAAAATAGAGAGCAATGGCTTGTAAACTTTCCAAATACAGAGAGAAGTTGCAGTACGCTGAGATCGGATGAATATGTAGATTATTTCTTGGAAATTCAGCAAAACCAACCAAAACACGAATGTCGGAGACTTCTCCATTGAAGTGATCCATTCTTCATGTGTCATTTCGGCCTGCAGTTATGTAACGCTGTGATTGGCTGACGTAAGTGACGCACAGGAATCTGTGTTGTGATCAGGGTTGCCAGGTGGCCGATTTTTCGGCCAAATTCATGAAATTTGGCCGTCAAGAGTTTTGTTTCGCCGTAAAAAACGGAGACTTCAACAGCCAAACTCTTTGGCCGAAATTTGGCCGAAAGGCCCGAAATACGGCAATTTGGATAGGATTAGCTGAATTTTGCTTCTTGTGTAGCGAGCGGAATGTGGTCAAATTTTAATGGTCAGATTTTTTGGACAAATTTTTTATGGTTAAATTCCTTCAGATTTTGTTTCTTTTTGGTCTGGAGTGTTGCAGTACAAGACATCATCAGGAAATTGTATCTTCAAAGACTTAGCTGATTATGCCCTGGCTTGTCTAACAACCCCAGTTAGCGACGTGGTAGTTGAAAGAATATTCTCCATGGTAACTAAATCAGCTTCATACAGACGTGTTGGATGTAATTATCCGCATTCGCTCGCATCTTGAGTTCCAAGGCAAGCGCTGTAAGGACTTAAAGGTAACAACACTTGCATTATGGAGCTGTTCAACACTGCAAGCATGTATGGCACTACAGACCAGGATGATGAAGCAGATGATATTCTTGCATACTTCAACTAATATCTTCAGTGTCTTACAAAAGGTGTCTTGATACATTTTACATTTTTTTGTTTATTTATTTATTTATCTAGCTAGGTATTTTGTGTTTTGGCATTAGCCCCTCAGTGCCATTATTTTATTAGTGTTTTATTTCATTATTTTATTGTTGTTTTGTACTATCTATAATATTTTTGCATTTGGCCGAATTTTTCTGAAATTTTCCCGGAACTGGTAAAAGTTTGGCCGATTTGGCCGTAAGTTTGAACGAGATGTGCCCGTCAACTCTTATCGAACACCTGGCAACACTGGTTGTGATTGGCTCAGATGAAACGTTCACCAACGCCGATTGACAGTCGGAAAGTTGACAAAACATCTCTTTCTTGATATTAATTTCCAACGGATATGGTACTGATGAAAACTGTCGTAGAAACTGTGTGATCTATATATAAAGAAAACAGATGTACGAGCGGGATTGCGGGTGTAAAGCTAATAATACCGTATAACGAGCGGGATTGCAGGTGTAAAGCTAATAATACCGTATATATTCTTTGTACTGCATACATTTTGGGTCACAAGGGACTGGGGTGTCCCAGAGATATAGACTACCTTCTGTTATCTTACAATATACTCTATTCTGAGTCGTTTGACCCCAAAATCAGCCTTCTACACCAACAAATAACGGAAATACAAAGGCTGCCACCACGTGGGAAAGGGGGGTTCCCCCCAGCCCCCCTAATGGAATGTGACCTTGGCCCCACCCCTCGAGATGATCCCAGTGGTCCTAGGAATCACCCTATATCAACGGCCAAACTTTTACACGCATAGTAAATCTCAGTAAAAAATCACTTTTTTTTTTTTTTTATGTGTCCGACTCTGGGCATAGGCTTCACAGCCTGCTATCAAGGCCCAGTCGTCCTCCTACAATCTACATGTCACCACTTCGGCGCTTAACACCCACCGTCCATATTGAATACATGCTAGGGCTGTCTCATACAGGACTGGTGTATTGGTATTAGCGGGGTCATTTTTACGACATGTCGGCGGGTCTTCTGGTAGATCAGTAAAGCCTGATTTAATGAAATTCAGATCCTTAAACTGTTCCCTACACCAGCGAGGATTCGAACCTGGGTCCCACGGGACCGCAAGCCAACTCTCTACCGATCGAGCTACCGCCTCCCCTCATTAATGATTCATACCTACTATTCCAGTTATGAGCGCTACCAGATGCCCGTGATGGGCAGGGTAAGACATGGAAAGGTGACGCAATGGATGCAACTGCGTATGAGGATTGCCATAAAAATATCTATAAAATAAATCAAGGGAGGCAACATTCCTTCTCACCTGTAGGGGAGGTAGTTTATTTTTAATAGCAGAGTTATTAATAACTCTGATACCTTTGTTCTGAAATTTGTCTAGTTGTTTTAGTGCCACATCTCCACATCCATTCCACAAAGGTGAGCAATAATCCAGCTGTGAGTGCACATGACTCTTATAAACTACAGCTAGCTGCTCGTCAGTGAAGAAGCTACGAACTCTATACAATAATCCAAGTATCTCTTAGGCGGTTTTAGCAAGTGATCTAACATGAGAAGTCCAGTCGAGGGCATTACTAAGTGGAGCACCGAGAATTTCAATACTTTTGGAGACAGGAATATTAATTGCACTAAAAGTAATATAGGAATCTGGCAATATCTGTCTTAGTAAACTGTATACTCGTATATCTGGTTTTACTAGCATTAAATGAAACAAGGTTATTTTGTCCCCATTCAATGATCTTACATAAGTTTTGATGTATGGAGATGGCTGTAATGAGTTGTGAGTTAGAGATATTAAACATTTTGAATAGGTGTTTAGGTGTGAATGACTGTGAAGTGGTGAATCATCTGCATGTAAATGGATGGGATTTTGGGAGACAGATAAAAGATCATTATGGAGTCAGAATTGATCCTTGTGGCACACCGGCGATAATTGAATGGAAAGTGGAATATACATCATCTACTTTTGCTCTTATTTTTCTGTCACTGAAATATGAGGAAATCAGAGGAAAAAAAATGTTAGTTCATAGCAAGGGCGTTTGGATAGCAAGGAACCGTGCCACACTCTGTCAAAAGCTTTAGAGGTATCAAGGGCTACTGCATGAGTTTCACCATGTTGGTCAATTGACTGATGGGTGGTGTGAATCAGAAGATTGAGTATATGAATGGTGGATCTTTCGTGGCGAAAACCATACTGTCTTTCACTAATTAAGTTGCTGGATTCAAGATGTTTAACTATGTGCTCATTCATTACAATTTCAAATACTTTACCAAGAGAAGACGTGATAGCTATTGGTCTGTAATCAGAGGGGTCAGAGGAACTTCCTTTCTTCGGAATTCGGTGGATATTGGCTTCTTTCCACGAACTGGGAAATGAAGAAGTATGGATAGACTGAATAATTTATCTAGTTTTGAAAAACTGCTCCAGGGGACTTGAATTTGAAAATGTATCGCTATATATTTGCATCAAATCTCATTGAATCATTTGACAAATGGCCACTAGTTTATAGGAATCGAACAACTTAAGCTGACTCCCACCATCTTTCCCCTACGGTCTTACAAATCCATGTTTATTGCATTATTTCTACATACTTCAGTTTTGTTAGTATCTTCTCTTGATCTTCCACAGAGATCACATTAGTCTTCTTACTGAATTAGTTTCTCAGAGCTGAGTGCGCTGGAGCAGCTTCATGCTTCATTCACTCCTGCACAGCTTATACCCTCCTTTAAGTCCATTCAGGTCAATCCAAAGTCCGATGCAAATTAACGGATGTTTATTCTGACTATTTGAACATAGAGCCTGCCTCTATTAGAACTGCCTCAGAACTGACTATAGAGCCCAGAGGGGAGCTGGGCTGCCTGTCCTACCAGACTTAAGTAATCAATTTTTGAAACTGAAGCCTGCTGAGCACCACAGAAAACGGCACGCAGGCGACAGATCGCACTTAGAATACCACACTTACATACTACTAGATATATACTAAGATATATTGACACTAGTTTTGAGTCCAGTTTGAAGGGAAATTTTAAATCATGGTAACAACCTTTCCACGCTAATAAAAGGTGTGTCCTGACACAGTGGGGAAATACTTAGATAAGGCGTCTAGTTACGTTGACGATCAAAGAACAATTGAGTAAGAAATAATGATATAATAGGAAAGTAATTGTAGCTAGGTTCCTATTCATAGAAGAGTATTATACTAAAAACATCTAATGCTGGTAGGTAAGCAGTTGAATACAACAGAATAAGGTATCACAGTATTGTAAATTTACAATACATGGCCACAAAAAAAAACTCAACAATGTGATGGTTAAAAGTTTATATTAATAAATGCTATTTGTCAAAACCATAGGGAAACCAATTAATATTTATATATAAGGACGAAATTAATAATGATAATAATGAGTATATATTATATACTCATTATTATATATGTAAGTACTATATCAAATGAACTGAAGAATTAGTTGTATAGTCAACACTCAAAATTACATCATCACTTCATAATTCAAGTCATCACTGCAAGAACACCATCAGAGAAACATCGTCCACTTCAGCTACACCCGTGACAGTGATGAAACAATAGTCGGTAATGTTCACACTGTTAATCAGATGTTCCCACGTTTTCAGACACATTAACACTACACAATGTGGGTTCTTCCCTGTAATATGGATTCTTTCCTTAATTACTGTGTCACTTAATTTCCATATATCATCATGTTATTTAGTTTCCATTCATCATCAAATCATTCACTTTCCATTGACCATCATATCATTTAGTTTCCGTTTATCATCATGTCATTTAGTTTCTTCCCCCTGACACAATTTTTCTCCACTTCAGTAACAAGTGCTTTGCATTTCAACTACTCACATCAAATGGCATTAAGTACGACCAGTCTTACTATTCCTGTGCCACCCTTATTTCCTGTAGTCTTTTTTCCATTCGTCTGAAACATCAAGGAACTGCACAAATAGTAATTACAAATCCGGTAAAAGAAACACCCACGAGGGGAAACACAAAAACCGGATGTAGCCTACCCAGGAACGATCGAAGGCCAATGTAAACTGATTCATGACACAATCACTCTCACTGAGAAAATCCAACATACACATGTTTTCAAATGTGATGGATAGATTGTCAGAAGGGAGGTGGAAGGTCACACTGATAGGCTGAAAAATTCATATTTGTGGGAGCGAAGTGCACAGTGATGACGTGTAGAGTGAATAACGACAGATTCTGACTTAACAACACAATAATCAAGAGGTTTATACAAACTACTTGCAAGTAGCCTACTGAACGGACAGGAGCTCCAGGAAAAATGATACTGACAATGAGTGGAGTACTGAAAAAAAAAAAAAAAGTGTTGAACATGATCAAGACGAGCATGGCGCACTGGGCGTTTGGGGGCCGGAACAAAGGAACAGACAGGTCGTGCGGAATAACTGCGAACCAAGGACGATTCGCAAGGTGCAGTGCTACTAGGGAAGATGGCCGGAGGAGGCAGTACAAGGACTAGACGTAGGTACAAGAGAAGCACACTTGCTGAGGTACCTAGAGGAAGTAAAAACAATGAAGACATGATCATGTGATAGGAGGAAACATTCAGAGGAAACAGAAGCCTGCAACACGAAAATTACTGAATGAGACAGGGAAAGGAATGATGTGGAAGAAATCGAACGTGATAAAAGAACGAAGAGGGATGTGAACAATGTCTTTAGTGAGGAAGGTAGCTACAAGTACAGGGTAGTATAATTCTTAGAAGGGGAGGGAAACCACTGGAGATAAGACAAGGGTAGAGTGAGCCCATTTCAATACACAACGAAGATCAGAGATAGGTACCAAGTCTAAAGTGACACGACCACCGACAGCATCAATTAGAATACGAATGAAAGTTGTAACTTGGGAGGGAAGAGAGTCCAGAGAAAGCTGTAAGGTCGTCCAGGTGTAGTTTGACATATAGTAACTCAGATACAGTATTATTCCTTGAAATTTGTTTCTGTAGAAGGTGTGAAAAGTATAGAGTTTTTGTTACATCATTTAGGTGTGACGTGATCTTCTGCAACATAGAGTGTTGAACATGGAGAATCCTGTTTTGAGACTAAGCGCATCAGCAAACTCAGCAAGGTCTGATTTGAATTCAAAGAGGTCACGAGTATTCTCTACACCAAAAAGGCCACCCAGAATTTCTCGCTGGAGATCAAAGAGGCCACGCTTCACGCATGAACGACCGACAGGTGCTTGGTTAGGAAAAGTATCATGAAGGTGATAAAAATCTTGTAAAAAGTATTCTAGTTTCCAACGAATGGGTAAGTAAAGAGGGTACATGAGGGCGTCCGAAGTGTATTTCTCCTCGATGGTCGATAGAAGGACCTGTATTTCATCCAGCTGGTGTGTGAAGTGGGGCAGGGCGACCAGCGGCTCAAGGTCGTAGGACAAAGAGACTACATCGTCAATCACCATTACTTAGCCTCTCGAGCCAACCAGAGCCCCAGGTCTCACTGCGCCTTCGTCCTTAACCTGGACCCTATGAAGGTCAGCACTGTCAACAGATAGGCTCACATCTCCTACTATAAAATTAGTCTAAGTTAATGAAGATTATTATGAAAAAGTGATAATTTTTATGCAAGAGGCTTGTGTGCAGAGCGCAATTTTGAGCTACATCCACTGACAGGAGGGGAAGAAGATGTGTTTGAAGGGGTGTCAGAAAATGGAATGGAAGGAATAGGAGACGATGGAGTTTCTCCAAGTGACTTTTCCAACACTAGACCCCTCGAGGCGCGCTGAGGATCGTCTGCATGTACCCATTTGGTATTTCTAGCGGATAGTTCCTGAATTTCAAATTTATTACCCTTCCGAGCTATCACTCGGTGTGGGCCTGTAAATTTATCATCTAATTTAGAGATAAGTGTAAACGAACGAGCAATTACTAGATCTCCGATATTGATGCTAAGAGGTGATGCGGACTTATGCTGATGTTGTACCATATTCTCCTAACATAAAGCCAGATTTGCGTTTGCATTTACACACTGATGTATTTTCTGAAAGTCTGACATTTTTACCTTCACATAAACATCCAAAATATAGAGTGGGCCAGGATTCGTTGCTAGCATGAAATAAGGCAAGTCTTTATCGAACCCATGTAAGACAAAGAATGGAGTATCGCCAGTGAATACATTTATGGAACTATTGATAGAAGCTGCAACTTGGGGTATAAATTCATCCCAACACGCACTTGAGAACCTAGGTGTCTCAAACACTTCAAAACTTTTCTGTTCTGCCTTTTGACAAGGCCACTGGAAGCTGGATGATTGGGATTGACATTACACTTGTTGGTGTAATACTGCTTACATTTTTCAACAAGGAGACTATCATTAAACTCTGTACCATCATCAGTAGTAACAGTAGACGGGGTAGTGAATGGGCAAATGACATGGTCTATAAAGGCACGTACGACACTCTTAGCAGTCTTATCTTGGAGAGCCAAGAGGATGCAATAGCGTGAGAAATGATCTACAGCCAAAAGCAAAAATTCTGCCCCGGATTCCATAAGAGACAATTTAAAGAGGCCGATAGAGACAGTTTCCCAGGGAAATGATAGAACTGGATATTCCAAGAGTAGGGCAGGTATTCTGGTTGATCGTTTATGACGATTACAGAAATACAAGAGTCACAGTGAACGTTGATATCCTTCCGCATAGTAGGCCAATAGTATGAGAGGCGTACTTGTCTCAAACGTCGATCTCTACCCGGATGAGATGCATGAGGAGTGTGATGTGGAGCACAGCAGGTATTAGATCAGTAGGGACAACAAGATGGCGGACTTCTCTGTCAGGCATGTCCTTTTCTGTAAGCGATGTATTCCTATACAAAGTACCATTTTCTAACATGAAATTGCCTATTGGCACTGACACAGCAGGTTAGGCTGCAATGTCTCCCGATTCAAGAAATAAATTACCTTGGACCACACAGGGTCGGCGCGCTGAGAATTACAGACAACATCAGCGGCTATATTTGTGCAAGGGGTTTCACTGGGTTGACGTGGTGTTACTGCCGCAGTAATGTGACGTGAGAGAGCATCGGCAACTACATTTGATTTACCAGACACATACTGAAAGGTTGGATTAAAGTCTTGAATAATAATTGGCCAACGAGCTAGTCGACCTATAAGATTTCTTCCTTTGAACAAATCACAGAGCGGGAGATGATCTATTAGATATGCACCGGATAACATTTCTGAAATGTTTTAGAGACCAAACAACTGCTAAAGCTTCCCAATCAGTAACACCGTAATTGCGTTGTGGCGTTTAGGGCACGATTAGCATACGCTATTACACGTTTTCCTTTTGCCTGATCAAGTTGCATCAGTACTGAACCAGTTCATACTCCTGAAGAATCGGTACACAGAAGAAAGTTTTTTTTTTTCCAGGGAGTGTCAGGATTAGGGCATTTGCAAGTGCTACAGAAGTTTCAGTGTTTCAGAGCTTGTGCTTGATCCTTAGTCCACACAAAAGGTACGTATTCCTCTTTTCAGAGGTGCGGAAATTTGTGCATATCCTTTAATAAATCGCCAATAGTAGCCACTCAGACCAAGAAAACTCCATACATCATCAGTACTGGTAGATTCTGGGAAGTCAGCGACTGCTTTAGCTTTATCATTTGTGTTATGATTTCGTTCAGCATCAGCAACATAATTGTCCAGACACCTGAATGTTTAATTTTCTTACGCTAGAAGTCACATTTACTGAGTAAAATTTTTAGACCTGCCATTTGAAGACGATCAAAGACTTGTCGTAGTTTGGCAAAATATTTAGGGATGGACTTGCTCACTACAGTGATGACATCTAGGTAGGCAAAAAGAGATAACCAATCATACCACTGAAAACAGAATAATTAAGTCTCACGAGCACTGATGGAGAATTTCTAAGGCCAAAAGGGAGTCTCTTAAATTGATGATGTCCAGGAGTACTAAATGCTGTTATTGGCCGAGACGACTCTTCCGTTTCTACTTGCCAGTAATCACTGAGTAAGTCAAGGGAGGTAAAAACTACATTTTGTTCCCCCATGTGATTCTAGTAATTCTGTTAAAACTGGCAACAGGAAACGATCGGGTACAATGCCCCAATTTACTTTACGGTAGTCAAGTACTGGCCTAATTTCTCCTCCTTTCTTGGGTACTAAGAAAAGCGGACTATTTCTAGGACTGACAGAATGTTCTGATCCAATATATTCTGTGCTATCTCACCCGTTTGTTGTCTCACACTGTGTGGTAGTCTATATGCCAGGACATAAACCGGTTGAGTGCCGGGAACTAATTCTGTTCGAAGTTTAGCAAAATCTGTCTTCCCCGCGAGTTCGCCAGGTAAAGCCACAACATCTCTGTAGGTCTGCAGAAAAGTGATTAATTGATCTTAATGTTGAGGATAATCACCTGTATGTACAGTACATGTAAGGCAAGGTCAGAGGAAAGTGTGGAAGTAGGATCCTAAGAGTTTATGGTATACACACCAGAAGGTTGTCATCATCATCATCTTTAGTAGATACAGAAAGTGGTACATCCTGACATACCTTTACGGCCAATGGGTAGACCAGGAAATCCCCAGTCTTTGTACCACTTTTAAGCTTTAATGGAGCATTTGTGACATTCAGCAGGTAAAGGTAATGCAAATTATCCTCCAACACAGTACATAATGCCGACTCATATCTTAAGCCATTCACACAGCACATCTCATGTAATGTTAGTGTATCCACTCCTTTCGCACCTACAACACTGACAGAGACTTTTGTGAATTCGTGCGGTAACAAAATTGTGCACTGTTGTGTTACTGCTCCTTTCATCTCTGCGTGTTGCAGGATAATATTCGGACTATCTGAGGTAGTTTGTTGAGACAACACCCGCGATCACCAAATGGTCTAAGGGCTCAATACGTATTAGACTTTGCCATGTAACTTTGACCTTCGACTGAGTACTCTTAAAATCAAATTACTTTACTTTTACCAACCCCTTAACTCTTCTACCAGGTCTGGCTTAAATGATGTCAAGCCTAAGTTTACCTTGCCCAGTGACCTTGACCTTCGATCTTTCCCTGGAACCCTGACCTTTAACTAATTGTTACTGATGTCGAATCTCTTTATCAGTGCCTTAACCTAAACCTTTCCACAAAGTTTAGTCTGATTCAGGTAAAATATATGTCTTGTCAAACCACTACAATATCCAGCCATATCTGTCACGTTATCCTCTCATTTTGGGAGACAAATTTCATTATGTACATTAATACAGCAATGAATATAACTGACAGGCAGACAAGAAATAACACGACACTTAGTCAAAGACGATTTAAATCCAGAGAGGAAACCAAGATGCATCAGTCTTGAATCACGAAGCTAAAACACATTCAAAGCGCCAAAGGTAATGTGTCCATAAGTGAAGCAGTTTGGGTAAATTAGGCGAGTCTCGCTTCATTATGGTGAAGTATATTTCTCTGAGAAGACGTCACACACATCTTTACGATTTACCTTTTTTTTTTTTTTTCAGTTATATACATCTTCTTTCTGGTTTGCTGGTGAACACTAGTTTGGTTGATAATCATGTGTTGTTTTCAGGTCTGACTCTATTGCAGTCGGCTGGATTCGTTTTGGGAGGCCTGTAGCCTGCCGTTGAATATTCTTGGTTGCAATAGCTTTGATTTGGGCTAATAAATCTTGATGGAAGTAATTTGGAACTGGCTATTATTGTTCCTTACTTGTGTTTGACATAATATCAAATCATACTTTTCCGTAGGACGCTTGTTGCTGTTACATTTTAGACGTTTATAACTGAAGTGGGAAATTTCAGGTGTCTGGACAATTATGGTATACTCTTTCAGTACGAAGACATCGTTACTGATTTATTCTTGCCACAGCCGGACGATTATCTACAGCTAAGGGGAGACATCTTGTACTGAACAGTTAGAGAAAGCTACAACTAACTCTTATAGATAGAAAAATCACATCTAAACAAAACAGTGTCTTGTGTAAGACAGAATAAAAATAAAAAATCTTTTTCCTGAAGGGTTTAATGTCTGTGTACGGCAATTTTGCCAAAATTTCGTCACCAGACCAAAATGGCTCTTAACCCAGTGAGGATACTTATACTTCCCATACTTTCCTTTTGCTACAGCCGTTAACTTTTTGTTTTTCAGAGCAACGTTCCCTTGTATTCCCATGGTGTAGCTAATACTCTAAGAGGAAAACTCGTGACGAGCTGAGCTATCACCATCGTCAGCTCTCACCACACGAGAAGCTTCTTCCCAGCTTAATAAAATAGGATGACAGAAGCATTACTAACACACGAAAAATGTCCTGGCACTGAAGGAATTAGCAAATATTGCTCACAGTTGCTTCACAGAAAGAAATATCATTTTCAGTTGCATATTATTTTAACTGGACAGACAAATAACACTTCTCACACCAACATTTTTTTTTTTCGTTGCTCTCTGAACTCTACCGCCCCACATCCTTAGGTAGAGTAATAGGTCGGATGTTGATGATGATGATGATGATGATTATGAATCTTATTTGATGGCAGAAGAATGCAATAAGGAAGACATCAGCGCACAGGAGTAAACTTTTGCCCAACCTCAGAGAAGATACAATATTTCGAAGCGATAAGTTGGCATAAATTTTAACGGTATGTATATCGTTTTGGCTTTCTACGGGTAATTTTAGGACAAGAAAGTTCCCTCTGAATGCTGGGAGTGAAAATAACTTCCATTTAATATATTTACTATCATATTAGTCGCGCTACGTAATTCATGTTAGCGTCAAACGTTTTCATCTAGCTTAAGGAAGACCGTTGTTGTTATTTCTTTTGATATTCCTCAGTCTCAGAGAATGAAAGCAAAGAGCGCTGACCAACCGCCATAATAAATACTCGAGAAAGAAATGTTTCTCACACCCTCCATTTGACTGCTATTTAGGAGGTGAGAAGATAAGGAAAGGAATCAACCCAAACAATGAAATGCCATGAGTTCTTATATTATTCCTGCTGTTATTAGCCAGTTTTATTCAGCTCAGATCAGATGCATCGTGGCGAAGGAGGTG
This sequence comes from Birgus latro, assembly GCA_018397915.1. Lineage (NCBI taxonomy): Eukaryota > Metazoa > Arthropoda > Malacostraca > Decapoda > Coenobitidae > Birgus > Birgus latro. The sequence goes on from JAGKTI010016599.1 coordinate 18,813, forward strand.
AAACTATCTGCACTGGCTCCTTCACGACAATTACGATTATCTGCATTATTCCCGACGGGTAAAATTCCCGACAGGTAAACTGTTCTATGCACCTTAAGTAGGACTTCTGAAAATGGAGGGATTAGGTAGGATCATCTTTTGCCTTTCTCTCAGATGGCCACGCTTTATTTTACAATCTTGCCACAGCCGGACTAATTTATGCAACTTTGCAAAGGCCTCACGAAGTAAAGAGGTGATATTCTACAGTTGTAGGTATAGACTATGGTATATAGGAAAAAAAAAGTATTATACAAATAACAAAAATCAAAACTGAGGCCATACAGCCTTGGTTAAAGTTGGTGGTAAGTGGTACATGATAGAGGGTTTATGTACAACAACAAAAAAATGCTATTCTAAAATTTGTAAATGTTCTCTACAGAATGTGCTATTACGCATCATATTTCTTTTTTTTCACTTTATGAAAAAATGCCTCTCTATTCAAGAAACATAT